>JAJQKJ010001283.1:0-62636 GCA_029574335.1 Rana kukunoris
TCAGCCTTTTTACATCTCTGCATTGCCTCTTTTACTTTTAGTACAGGAGGTCTGTGATTTTGGTTCTTTTACTAGCTAGTTCTTTCTCTACATTTGTTGACCATGTTTGCTTATGTTTATGGTATGGTAGAGAGAGAGAATTCAGGGAGCACTACAAAAAAAGAAGAAAAAAAGGGGGAGCTCTCAGCTCCGGGTCTCCCCATGATTCCCATCTTTTCCTTCAAACTCTCCAAAAAAAAAAAAAAAATTGAGGAAAGGAGAAAATTCCCTTTGCCCCCCTGGCTTCTTTCATTGGGTTCCTTCATTCTGTCAGTTGTGGGGGCCCAAGAGTGACTCCTATCACCAAGTCCTTTTCCCTTCTCTTCTGCTCGTTCCCCCTCTCCATAAAAGAAAGAGAAGGAGAAGACCTACAGGAATGTGAGCATACATTTCTACTCTCTAGTAGTTAACATTTATCATATATAAAGCAGTTACAACCATGGCCCAAACCACTACTTTGTATTGTATCCCCCCCTATGTCAAGAGGTTTGTCTTTTATTATTCTATTGTTATACCCCTTTCTTTCTCCCCCTTCCCCCCACCATCACCCACCACACCCTCATATATTGATCTCCACTTTCCAGCTATCCCACTCTAGATGGAAGTGGGAGTGAAGTACAATCCAAAAAGTGTAATTATAATCATATTTTCCACTAGGGGGAAGGAGAAGGAAAAAAGAAAGAGAAGATTCAATAATGTCCCAACTGTTGGGTATTAAAGGGGGGTTCAGGAGAGGAATAGAGTGGGACCACTTTCTTTCAATTTTCCAGCTCGCAACTCTCTGCTTTCTCTCTATAAATATTCACCAATGAGCTGTACATCGTATCATTTCATTTCTTATGTTGTCATTAAATGCATTCCCAAAGACGGGGGGGGGGGGGGATCGACCTGCCCCTCCCTAATTCCACAGCATCTCGGCAGGGTCTGCTGGGTATTCTGAACCATGGGGGGGCCCTCTATTGTGCCATGTGCATAATATGCTCCCCAGATAGCATACTACGTTGGTACCTGGGTGCATCAGTAGTTGTGTTATGTGTATATGAGTTGTGTGTGAAAAAGGAAAAAAAAAAGGGGGGGTCCCCTACCCCTTTGTCGTGGGATAACCTCCCCTTTTTCTTACCTGAGCCAGCAATATGCATGAGCACAGCGGCTCCAGACATTGTCTCTCTCGTCATTGGACAGATTGATAGGAGCAGGAGCCATTGGATTTCGCTGCTGTCAATCAAATCCAGTGACACGGGAGCAGGGGGTGGGGAAGAGTCCAGCTGTCTGTGTCAAAAGATGCAGCAGTGGGACTCGGGAGAAAGCCAGTATGGGTGCCCCCAGGGAAAGCGGCTTTTGACACAGAAAATGCTGCCTTAGCTAAATAGTTTTGCATTTCATGTCTCCAAAATGGTTGCAGAGAGCAGGTAAGTATTATTATTTTTATTTAAAAAAACACACAAGGGTTTAAGGCTAATATAGCCTTTCACATCAGGTTTAGTGTAGTAGTGGTCTATAGTAGAATCTATGATCAATGGGACAGCTTGTCACTCTGCCTGCCACCAGATGTAGATTGTCACATTCCACGTTGCCTGCCCCCAGATGCAGTTTGTCGCCTGCCACCAGATATGAATTGACGATTGCCATGTTGCCTGCCACCAGATGTGGATTGCCACCTGCCATCAATGTGTTTTTCACTTGCCACGTCACCTGCCACCAGATGTGGATTGTTGCTTGCCACTAGATGTGGATTGCCACCTGACACCAGATGTGGATTGCCACCTGCCACCAGATGTGGTTTGTCACCAGACATCAGATTTTGACTGTCACCTGGCACCAGATTTGGATTGTCACCTGCCACCATATAAGGTTTGTCGCCTGCCACCAGATGAGGTTTTCTCACTTGTCACCAAATGAGATTTGTCACCTGCCATGGTGGCAGCACAGGCCAGTGAGGGAGAACAGTGGTGAATCAGTGGTGAAAGCAGTGTAGCAGCCCCACTGTGTGGGTGGAAGAGCAGTGATCCAAGTGGGAGGTGAGAGAGGATCTCATCTGTGCTCCCCCTGCCTAACCGCAGTGTAGCGGCACTGTTTAGTGGGCAGAAGAGTGGTGTTACGGGCGGAGAGAGATGTCATCTCTCTGCTTCCCTACCGCCACATGTCAGACAGTGCAGCATTAGCGGCCCGACTGCAAACAGTCGGGCCCCCCGACAGGGGGGTTGGGAAACCCCGATGTGCAGTATAAGGCCGATTTTATTTCATGCCATTTCTGTGAGTAACACAGCAAGCTAGAGGTTTCATTGTCAGGGCAAACAAAGGTGTGGGTGACCTGGCCACAGTTGAAAGGAGTCTGAAACCTAGCCTAGTATAGATGTATGGCTACATGAACATGACAATTTACAGTGCTTTAAACCACTTGCTTACTGGGCACATATACCCCCTTCCTGCCCAGGCGAAATTTCAGCTTTCAGCACTGCGTCGCTTTAAATTAAAATTGCGCGATCGTGCGACGTGCCTTACAAACAAAATTGACGTCCTTTTTTCCCCTACAAATAGAGCTTTCTTTTGGTGGTATTTGATCGCCTCTGCGTTTTTTTTTTGTGCTATAAACAAAAAAGAGCGACAATTTAAAAAAAAAACACAGAATATTTTTTACTTTTTGCTATAATAAAAATCCAATTTTTAAAAAAATATATATTTTTTTTTCTCAGTTTAGGCCGATATGTATTCTACATATTTTTGGTAAAAAAAAACAATCGCAATAAGCGTATAGTAATTGGTTTGCGCAAAGGTTATAGTGGCTAGGAAATAAGGGATATAATTCTGACATTTTTTTATTTATTTTTTTACTAGTAATATGGCGATCTGCGAATTTTGTCAGGACTGCGATATTGCGACGGACACATCGGACACTTTTGACACATTTTTGTGACCATTCACATTTATACAGCGATCAGTGCTATAAAAACGCACTAATTACTGTATAAATGTGACTGGCAGTGAAGGGGTTAACACTAGGGGGTGAGGAAGGGGTTAAATGTGTGTCCTATGAGTGTTCTAACTGTGTGGGGGGAGGGGGGGTGACTGGGGGAAGTGACCGATGCTGTCTCCCTATGTACAAGAGAAACAGCATCTGTCACCTCTCCCTGACAGGTCGTGGAACTCTGTGTTTACACACAGAGCTCCACATCCCTGCTCTGAAACTGCCGATCAGCGGGTACCCGGCGGACATCGCGACCGCCAGGCACGCGCATCGGCATCTCGGGGACGCGCTGGGTGCGCGCGCGCGCCCCCCAGTGGCCAGAGAAAACTATGCCGTCAATTGACGGCAGCTTGGATATTCAGATCCCCTAAGCTGCCGTCAATTGACGATGAGCGGGGCCGCAAGTGGTTAAAAACTATTCATACCCCATGAAATTTTCAAAATGTTGTCAAAATGTAAATTTATGTAATTTATTGAGATTTTATGTGAAACTTTGTGCCAACACAAAGTGGCACATAATTGTGAAGTGAAAGGAAAATAATTGCTTTTCATTTTTTTTTCTACAAATAAATATGTGAAAAGTGTGTTGTGCATTTGTATTCAGCCCTCCTGAGTCAATACTTTGTAGAACCACTACAATTGTCGCCACTGTGCCATCAATTGTCACCAATGTGCCATGCCAAACTCAGCCACTAAGCCATCAATTGTTGCCACTGTGCCCATTAATTGTCATCACTGTGCCATGCCGTCAAACGCAGCCACTGTGCCATCAATTGTCACCACTGTGCCATTAATTGTCGACATTGTGCCATTAATTGTCACCACTGTGCCATGCCAAACTCAGCCACTGTGCCATGCCATCAAACGCAGCAACTGTGCCATCAATTTTCGCCACTTTGCCATCAAACGCAGCAACTGTGCCATCAATTGTCACCACTGTGCCCATCAATTGTAACCACTGTGCCGGCGCTCACCAGGGGGCTGGCCATCTGAATAATGGGCAGCAGCGACAATACATGGATTCATGCAATCAATGTATGAATCGAATGTATTGTTATCAGTGGCAGTGCAGGATCTCTCCTGAGGGGCGACGCTCCCTCTATGGACGCACCGCCACTGCACATGAATATGCTTTGATCTAAACCATTTCATTGTAGCTCTGGCTGTTTAGGCCTCCGCCTCAGTCTCTAGTTTTTTGTAGACTCTAACAGGTTGTCTTCTAAGATTGCCCTGTATTTGCCTCCATACATCTTCCTATCAACTCTGACCAGCTTCCTTGATGAACAACAACAACATGATGGTGCCACCACCATGTTTCACGTGGGGATGGTGTGTTCAGGGTGATGTGCAGTGTTAGTTTTCCGCCACTCATAGCGTTTTATTTTTAGGCCAAAAAGTTACATTTTGCTCTCATCTGACCAGAGCACCTTCTTCCATATGTTTGCTGTGTCTCCATCTCACTAACTGCAAATGGGACTTCTTATGGCTTTCTTTCAATAATGTCTTTCTTCCTGCCCCTCTTCCACAAAGACCAGATTTGTGGTGTGCATGACTAATTGTTGTCCTGTGGACAGATTCTCCCACCTGAGCTGTGGATCTCTGAAGCTCCTCCAGTGTTACCATGGGATTCTTGGCTACTTCTCTGATTAATGCTCTCCTTGCCCGGACTGTCAGTTTAGGAGGATGGCCATGTCTTGGTAGATTTGCAGTTGTGCCATACTCTTTACATTTTCAAATTATGGATTGAACAGTGCTCTGTGAGATGTTCAAAGCTTGGGATATTTTTTTTATAACCTAACTCTGCTATAAACGTCTCCACAACTTTATCCCTGACCTGACCTGTCTGGTGTGTTCCTTGGCCTTTATGATGATGTTTGTTCACTAAGGTTCTCTAACAAACATCTGAAGGCTTCACAGAACAGCTGTATTTATACTGAGATTAAATTAAACACAGGTGGACTCTATTTACTTGTTAGGTAACTACTGAAGGCAATTGGTTCCACTAGATTTTGTGAAGTGTGCCCGGCTCTTCTGGACTGCAGCGGAGTAGTCAGGGTAAAATGAGACCCGGGTGCCATTGAACTGAATATTCCTCTTTTCCCTGGCCAGCCTCAGTATAATTTCTCTGTCTCTGTAGTTCAGCAACCGGGCTAGCATCGGGCGAGGGGGATTCCCAGGAGGGAGAGGCCTGGTCGTTACTCTATGAGCCCTCTCAACCGCATATAGGGGGGTAAAAGCATCCTTGCTGAACACATCCGCCATCCATTGTTCCACAAACTGCTCACATGCCGCACTGGCCATGCCCCCGGTTCCACTAGATTTTAGTTAGGGCTATCGGAGTAAGGCCTTGTACACACGAGCAGACAGACCGATTTGAACAAATCTGTCTGCTGGGGACGTCACAAAAACAAACAATTGAATCAAGCGCTGTTCAGAAGAGGTAAAATTACTAAAGAGGGAGGGCGGAGCCAACGGCCGACATGTGAACAGCGCTGTGAAGGAGCTCCGGCCGGGACGAATACTCCTACAGACATCCTGAGTGTCAGGGACACAGATCCTGTGCAGCATCGACGCCCGAACACTCCCTGGAGCTTGTGGGTCGGTTAGGGATGGTGAAATACGGGCCAGCACCTATGGAATCTGCCGCCGATCGTCTCTCCCGTTTTGCATGGGGATCCCAAGATGGCGGCGGCCGCGAGGACGCGACGCAGGGCCCCAGCAATGCCCAGCGCAGCGGAGCTGAACGATTCTCTAATGCAGGAAAGGTGAGCCAGCTACCTCGCGCTTCTAAGGGACTGAGAAGGAGCTCCTCTCTAGATAGAATGCCGAGGAAGGATGGGAGGGAACCTGGGCAAGCAGGTGAAGCTGGAGAGCCCTCCCTGAAACAGATCATGGAAGCAATTTACACCTGCCAATCCACCCTAACAGAGCACATTGATAGTGTGAGGGCAGAAATGTCATTCCTTAAGCAGGATGTGCAGAATATCAGGGAAAGGGCCACGGAGGCTGAGCATAGAATTAGTGACCTGGAAGATGTAGTTCGCCCCTTAGACGGCAAAGTACAAACTGTACAAAGAGAGGTGGCCGCCCACGCTGACAAGCTGGGAGAAATGGAAGACCGTCAGAGGAGGAATAACCTTCGTTTTGTAGGCTTTCCTGAAAAGGCAGAGGGACAACAACCTGAGGACTTCCTAGAACTGTGGCTTAAAGAAAATATGGCGACCACCACGTTCTCCCGTCTATTCGCTATAGAAAGGGCGCACAGAATTCCATCTAAACCCCCCCCTCCTGGCTCCCACCCTCGCCCTATGATAGCAAAAATACTACATTTTAGAGACCGGGAAAGTATCCTCCGTGAAGCGCGCACCCTGGGAGATCTGCAATTTAACGGTAATCGCATCTCAATATACCCGGATTTTTCGGCAGCTACGCAGAGGCAGAGGGCCAGCTTTGTTCATGTGAAGAAAAGGCTGCGAGAGATGCACTTGGCATACAGTATGCTATACCCGGCAAAATTGAGAGTGGTGGACAGGGGTAAAGTTTTCTTTTTCAATGCTCCAATTGAGGCTTCACGCTGGATGGACACCAGGGGGCGTTCTAGCCCTGCTGCGCACCGCTGACAGTCTTAAGTTGCTTTACACCTGTGATACATGACCTGCACTTGCTTCTCCGTTCCCGAGGAGGATGGCTCTATGATTATTTTCTGACACTGTCTCTCCTGTGTGATGTCCCACGAAGTTCTTCAAGCTGACTGACTGTGAAGTAGTCCCTGTGATCATTTAAAGAAACACTTATTTTGTTTTTGGTCTCTGTTGGGACCCTTGTTCCCCCCTCCCCCCCTTTTTTATTTTTTTTTTCCCCTTTTATTTGTTTAATTTTTTATTTATTTATTTTTTTTTTTTTTTCTCTTGCTCCTGGCCAGACTATTTTCACTACCAGCTATTTTCCCGGTGGTGTTTTTTCTTTCAGCTACGCTGGTTGATTTGTCCCTTTGCACCGGAGGGATCCTAAGGGATATGTTGATTTTGTCATGGATGCTCCTTAGCTCCTTCAAGACAAGCTATAGACTGTTATGTGGATATTATTCCACTACTGCTGACCTGTGACCCCCCGAGGTCACCTGCTTTTCTAGTTATGGGGTTCAGGCGCACAACATGTTGGGGTTGTGTGCAGGGTGGGAAGGGAAGGGTTAACTTGTTTTACTTGTTTTATTTGTTTGTGCTGTGTGCTGTTGCTATATATATTTTTTATTTTTATTTTCTTGTGTATCTTGCCCTCTCCAGGATGGGTATACGGTTTACCAGTTGCTCAGATATCGTTCTGCTTGCTATCCTGTCAGTTTCCTTTTTAAGTTTAAATGGCGGATAGAATAAGCCTCCTGTCTTGGAATGTACGTGGCTTGAATTCAAAGGTAAAGAGATCTCTCGTCTTTGATTTTATTAAAAGGTATAAGCCCCATTTTATCCTTCTGCAGGAAACACACTTGCAGGGCTCTAAAGTTCTGGCTCTAAAGAAAGCAAATATTATGAGGGTACTCCACGCTGAATACTCCACATATTCGAGAGGGGTGGCCATCCTGGTTACTAAGAAGGCTGCGGCCCATATATTACAGGTCAAGCTAGATCCTCAGGGCAGATATGCTATACTGGTATGTCAGATGTTTAATATTTGTATGACACTGGTCTGTGTGTATATTCCGCCCCCGTTTTCCTCTCAGGTGCTGGAGGGTGTTCTGAGGGAGGCTGTGATGATTGCACAGGGACCACTGTTACTGCTTGGTGATTTTAACGCAGTGTCAGATGTGGATCTCGACAGACATGGATGTGTCTCTACCTCACATCACACGCTCGCCTCATGGTTGGAGAGCTACGCTCTCACAGATGTGTGGCGTCTAAAAAATCCTGGAGTCAGGGAATATTCCTGTCACTCGGAGACACATAGGACACTGTCTAGAATTGACCTATTGCTGTCCTCTGCAGATGGGCTTCCGATCATATCCAGCGTCCGGTATCTCCCTAGGGCCTTGTCGGATCACTCTCCGATGGAGGTAATTTTGGACCTAGGTGCTCCAAAAGGGAGGAGGCACTGGCGTATGAATGTAGGATGGCTGCAAGAAGAATTTATTACCATCACATGTAAGACCGCCATTGACCACTACTGGAGGGAGAACGAGGCGGACGCCTCAATTCATAATCAGTGGGAGGCTTTTAAGGCAACTATGAGGGGGGTGTTTACTAAAGAAACAAGTGATTTCTCTAAAGCTTTGAATTCAGATATACGGAATGCAGGGATTAGGGTGACTAGTGCTGAACAGAGGTATATTCAGGACCCAACCCCTGTTACTTATCGACTTTGGCAGGACCAGACGAGACAATATAGATTACTTTTGACTGAACAAACGACAAAACAGCAACTACGTCAGACTAGATCTTTCTTTGAATTTGGAGATAAGAGTGGTCGTCTCCTAGCATTCTTGGCACGACCGCTCTATACTCCAATTACTGTCTTACAACTCAGACGATCCAATGGGGAAGTAGTACGAGATTCTCCTGGTATTCTAGACACGTTTCTGAAATTCTACGAGAACCTTTATCAGTCCCAGACCCAACATACAGGCTCGGAGCTGTCTATTTATCTAGATACCGTGACATTGCCCTCCCTGACTTCAGAGGACGGTGCTAAATTGGAACACTCTATAACACAGGAAGAAATATGTGACGCCATCTCTTCTTTCAAACCTGGTAAGTCGCCGGGACTTGATGGGTTTCCGGCCGACTGGTACCACTTGCATAGAGAGATCTTGGCGCCACGTTTACAGAGAGTCTTTGCAGCAGCAGAAAAAGAGGGGATACTCCCAGAATCTATGCGTGAAGCCCTGATTGTGGTAATTCCCAAGCCGGGGAAGGATCCACAAGAATGTGAATCCTATAGACCAATCTCTTTGATCAATTCGGATGTCAAAATACTAGCCAAAATTTTGGCAGGTAGATTGCAATCGGTGATTCTCAAATTAATTAACTCAGACCAGACAGGATTTATTCCCGGCAGATGTACCCAAATGAACCTTAGAAGGCTATATGTTAACTTGCAGATTCAACATGAGAATTCAGGCAAGAGAGTGATAGCATCATTAGACACTAAAAAAGCGTTCGACTCAGTGGAATGGGACTATCTCTTTGCTCTTCTTGTGAAAACTGGGCTTTGGACCGAAATTTGTTTCCTGGGTTAAACTATTATACAAAGAACCCTGTGCTAGTATTCGAGTAAATGGCCTTATATCAAACACCTTTCAGATCCACAGGGGGACGAGGCAGGGGTGCCCTCTGTCTCCTCTCCTGTTCGCCCTGGCTATTGAGCCACTGGCGGCTAAACTTAGGACTCATGACTTAGTTGGGGGGCTGCAGGTGGGAGGTCTGGAGGAGCGTGTGTCACTGTACGCGGATGACATGCTCTTGTACCTGGGAGACTCTGACGCATCCTTATTGGCGGCGGTGTCATTGATTCAGGAATTTGGGGATTTTTCTGGTTTCAGAATTAACTGGTCCAAATCAAATCTTTTTCCCTTGGATCCTCAACCTAATCTAATACTCCCTGTTCAGTGCCCTCTGGCGGTAGTCCCCAGTTTAAATATTTGGGCATTACTGTGAGATTGCCGGTAACTTCGTTTGCAGAATTGAATCTATGGCCTATCATTAGGTCTTTTAGTGACAGGATCCAGAAATGGAAGGACCTCCCACTCACGTTGCTGGGTAGAGCTAATCTATTTAAAATGATTTTTTTGCCAAAATTCCTATATGTGCTCTCTAATGACCCAATTTATATTCCTAAAAAAAACGTTTTGCCACATTAACTCCCTGCTATCATCCTTCCTGTGGGGAGCTGGAGCAGCCAGGGTTTCCTGGAACTCCTACAACTGCCGGTTGGGAGGGGAGGTCTAGCGGTGCCTGATCTGCACCTCTATTATTTGGCCTCACAGCTAGTTCATTTACATTGGCGCATGTTTCCACAGTTGAATAATGCTGCTGTTGCAGTGGAAGCAGCTGTGGCAACGTCCTATGAAGCTTTGTTGAACTTTTTCTTTAGAGGAGAGGTGCCTACAGTGGGGGGCAGGGAGATGCTTGGCTCTGCTAAGCGTATTCTGGGGATTTGTATAAAGCATATAGCCGACACCCCTCTGCACCTTTCACCCAATGCCCCGTTGTGGTTCAACCCCTGTTTAAAGGAGTTTTTTCATCTGGAGGATGGATATAGATGGTCAAAATTCGGACTCACATATCTTCACCAACTATACGATAATGGGGAACTAAAAACATTTGCACAACTACGTAGGGACTTAGATGTTCCCGACTCCTGGGCATTTCAGTACACCAGACTGCAACATGCTGCTCTTGCTCAATTTGGGACAGGACGGGTACTACTTGAAAACTCTAAACTGGAAAGGCTCCTTATGGCTCCTGAACACACTAAATTGATCTCTATCTACTATAGCTCACTCATGGATAGAATAAACCCAAGGGAAAAGAAACTTAGAGAGAGGTGGACCAATATTATCCCAGAGCTTACGGAGGAGCAATGGGGGGAGGTGTTGATGTCTTATACGCCCACAGTTATCTCCGCTAGAGACAAATTAATACAACTTAGATACTTGCACCAAATGTACTATACTCCGTTAAGGCTGTATAAGATGGGAAGGAAAGATAACCCCACCTGCCACAAATGTTTAATTGCAGAAGGTACCTTTCTACACATGGTCTGGGATTGTAATAGGATACGGCCCCTATGGTCGCAAGTGACCCAGTTTATTGCTGACACATTTGACCTGCCAAATATCTGTAGCCCACTGTTGGGACTCCTCGGTGTTATCGAGGATGAGGTTATGAGTAATACTACACGAACACTACTGAGACTGCTGTTTTATTATGTCAGAAAGCTAATTGTTCTCAACTGGATTAAAAGAGAATATCTCACACTAGATGCCTGGAAAGGCCTTGTCAATGCCAATGTCACATTGTATAAAATGACGTATGAGTCCAGGGGCTGCCTTAAGAAATTTCATAAAGTTTGGGGACGATGGATTGATTCCGAGGATACGGTACAAACTGACAATTGAGAGGAAATATATAATTTTTTTTTTTTTTTTTTTTTTTCTCTCTGCTATTAATTGTCAGATGGGTAATCGTTATGACATGGGTGAGGGAAATGTGACAGTTTGGGAGTGATAGAATAACAGCACACGGCACAAACAGGACTGGGGGAACTTTACCTCCGTTGTTATGTGAAGTTTAGGTTTCTATGGGGCTGATTTACTAATGAATCTGCGCTGCGCCGGTACATGCCTTAATTAGTGCGCTGGATGAAGCCCTAATTAGGCGCATGAACCGGCGGCAGCAGCAGCGCGATGTGATTGATAACTAAAGCCGCCGCCGAACTCCCTGTATAAGTCTATGGGGGGAAATCTTAATAGTGAATGTTAAAGGCTAATCTGCAAGTTTTGTCCTAAAAAGTGTTTGGGGACCTCAGTCCTGCCCCAGGGGACATGTACCAATGCTTTTTTTATTTTTTAAAACGGCCGTTTTTTCGGGAGCAGTGATTTTAATAATGCTAAAAGTGCAATAATAAAAGTGTAATTTTCCTTTAAATTTCATACTATGGGGGTCTCTAATGTCAGCATGTGAAAAAGCGCATGTTTCCCGTGGTTAGAACTGTCTCTGCACAAAATGTCATTTTTCAAAGGAAAAAAGCCATTTAAAACTGACTCGCGGCAATAATGAATTGTCGGCTCCCGGCAATTGCAGGAGAATTCATTCATTAAAAAAAGGGAAAAAAAAGCGTGGGGGTCCCCCCAAATTCAATAACCAGACCCTTTAGGTCTGGTATGGATATTAAGGGGAACCCCGCCGTCAATTTAAAAAAAAAATGACGTGGGGTTCCCCCCAAATATCCATAACCAGACCCTTCGGGTCTGGTGTGGAATTTAAGGGGAACTCCACTCCAAATTAAAAAAAAAATGGCGTGGAGTCCCCCCTAAAATCCACACCAGACCCCTTATCCGAGCACGTTGACCTGGCCGGCCGCAGAAAAGAGGGGGGGACAGAGCGCGGCCCCCCCCCTCTCCTGAACCGCACCAGGCCACATGCCCTCAACATTGGGAGGGTGTTTTGGGGTGCCCCCCAAAACACCTTGTCCCCATGTTGATGAGGACAAGGGTCTCTTCCCCACAACCCTTGCCCGGTGGTTGTGGGGGTCTGCGGGCAGGAGGCTTATCGAAATCTGGAAGACCCCTTTAACAAAGGGGCCCCCCAGATCCCGGCCCCCCCCCTGTGTGAAATGGTAATGGGGTACCTTGTACCTCTACCATTTCACGAGAAAAAAAAATGTAAAGGGTTAAAAAAGACAAGAGCCGGTTTTTGACAAGTCCTTTATTATCTTCTTTCTTCTTTTCTTCGGGTTTCTTCTTCCTCCTCCTTCTTCTTCCTCTGCTTCTGTCTTGGGTCTTCTATTCCCGCATCTTGCCCGGCGTGTTCTTCCATCTTCTGTTCCTCCCGCTGTCCTTCTCGTCCGCATCTTCTCCTTCTTCTTCTTCTTCGCCGGAGCGGCCGCTTCCAATTGAAATCCCCGCTGTCTGCCGGACCACGCCCCCCTCTGACGCCACGGGCAAGCTCTTAGGAGTGTGCTGCCAGTGCGTCAGAGGGGGGCGTGGTCACATGTCAGAGGGCGGCCAATTCAATTTGAAGCTCGTGCGCGGCTTTTTCTTTGCCAGAGTCGCCGCTTCCAATTGAATTGCCCGCTTTCTGGAACATGTGACCACGCCCCCTCTGACGCACTGGCACCACACGGGGACTTTCCTAAGAGCTTGCCCGTGGCGTCAGAGGGGGGGGCGTGGTCCGGCAGACAGCGGAGATTTCAATTGGAAGCGGCCGCTCCG
Organism: Rana kukunoris; assembly: GCA_029574335.1. Taxonomy (NCBI): domain Eukaryota; kingdom Metazoa; phylum Chordata; class Amphibia; order Anura; family Ranidae; genus Rana; species Rana kukunoris. The sequence continues at coordinate 12,930 of JAJQKJ010001283.1, forward strand.
GCGAAGAAGAAGAAGGAGAAGATGCGGACGAGAAGGACAGCGGAAGAAGATGGAAGAACACGCCGGGCAAGATGCGGGAATAGAAGACCCAAGACAGAAGCAGAGGAAGAAGAAGGAGGAGGAAGAAGAAACCCGAAGGAAAGAAGAAAGAAGATAATAAAGGACTTGTCAAAAACCGGCTCTTGTCTTTTTTAACCCTTTACATTTTTTTTACTCGTGAAATGGTAGAGGTACAAGGTACCCCATTACCATTTCACACAGGGGGGGGGCCGGGATCTGGGGGGCCCCTTTGTTAAAGGGGTCTTCCAGATTTCGATAAGCCTCCTGCCCGCAGACCCCCACAACCACCGGGCAAGGGTTGTGGGGAAGAGACCCTTGTCCTCATCAACATGGGGACAAGGTGTTTTGGGGGGCACCCCAAAACACCCTCCCAATGTTGAGGGCATGTGGCCTGGTGCGGTTCAGGAGAGGGGGGGGGCCGCGCTCTGTCCCCCCCTCTTTTCTGCGGCCGGCCAGGTCAACGTGCTCGGATAAGGGGTCTGGTGTGGATTTTAGGGGGGACTCCACGCCATTTTTTTTTAAATTTGGAGTGGAGTTCCCCTTAAATTCCACACCAGACCCGAAGGGTCTGGTTATGGATATTTGGGGGGAACCCCACGTCATTTTTTTAATAAATTGACGGCGGGGTTCCCCTTAATATCCATACCAGACCTAAAGGGTCTGGTTATTGAATTTGGGGGGACCCCCACGCTTTATTTTTCCCTTTTTTTAATGAATGAATTCTCCTGCAATTGCCGGGAGCCGACAATTCATTATTGCCGCGAGTCAGTTTTAAATGGCTTTTTTTTTTTTTTTTTTTTTCAGAATGTCATTTTGTGCAAAGACATATTTCTAACCACATGAAAAGTGCGCTTTATTCACCTGCTGACAGCCCCCCCCCCCCCCCCCATGGTACGAAATTTAAAATAATTATTCAAATGACGTGGGGGTCCCCCCAAATTCAATAACCAGACCCTTTAGGTCTGGTATGGATATTAAGGGGAACCCCGCCGTCAATTTTAAAAAAAAATGACGTGGGGTTCCCCCCAAATATCCATAACCAGACCCTTCAGGTCTGGTGTGGAATTTAAGGGGAACTCCACCCCAAATTTAAAAAAAAATGGCGTGGAGTCCCCCCTAAAATCCACACCAGACCCCTTATCCGAGCACGTTGACCTGGCCGGCCGCAGAAAAGAGGGGGGGACAGAGCGCGGCCCCCCCCCTCTCCTGAACCGCACCAGGCCACATGCCCTCAACATTGGGAGGGTGTTTTGGGGTGCCCCCCAAAACACCTTGTCCCCATGTTGATGAGGACAAGGGTCTCTTCCCCACAACCCTTGCCCGGTGGTTGTGGGGGTCTGCGGGCAGGAGGCTTATCGAAATCTGGAAGACCCCTTTAACAAAGGGGCCCCCCAGATCCCGGCCCCCCCCCTGTGTGAAATGGTAATGGGGTACCTTGTACCTCTACCATTTCACGAGTAAAAAAAAATGTAAAGGGTTAAAAAAGACAAGAGCCGGTTTTTGACAAGTCCTTTATTATCTTCTTTCTTCTTTTCTTCGGGTTTCTTCTTCCTCCTCCTTCTTCTTCCTCTGCTTCTGTCTTGGGTCTTCTATTCCCGCATCTTGCCCGGCGTGTTCTTCCATCTTCTTTTCCTCCGCTGTCCTTCTCGTCCGCATCTTCTTCTTCTTCTTCTTCGCCGGAGCGGCCGCTTCCAATTGAAATCCCCGCTGTCTGCCGGACCACGCCCCCCCTCTGACGCCACGGGCAAGCTCTTAGGAAAGTCCCCGTGTGGTGCCAGTGCGTCAGAGGGGGGCGTGGTCACATGTTCCAGAAAGCGGGCAATTCAATTGGAAGCGGCGACTCTGGCAAAGAAAAAGCCGCGCACGAGCTTCAAATTGAATTGGCCGCCCTCTGACATGTGACCACGCCCCCCTCTGACGCACTGGCAGCACACTCCTAAGAGCTTGCCCGTGGCGTCAGAGGGGGGGGCGTGGTCCGGCAGACAGCGGGGATTTCAATTGGAAGCGGCCGCTCCGGCAAAGAAGAAGAAGAAGATGCGGACGAGAAGGACAGCGGAAGGAGAAGAAGATGGAAGAACACGCCGGGCAAGATGCGGGAATAGAAGACCCAAGACAGAAGCAGAGGAAGAAGAAGGAGGAGGAAGAAGAAACCCGAAGGAAAGAAGAAAGAAGATAATAAAGGACTTGTCAAAAACCGGCTCTTGTCTTTTTTAACACTTTACACTTTTTTTTTCTCGTGAAATGGTAGAGGTACAAGGTACCCCATTACCATTTCACACAGGGGGGGGGCCGGGATCTGGGGGGCCCCTTTGTAAAGGGGTCTTCCAGATTTCGATAAGCCTCCTGCCCGCAGACCCCCACAACCACCGGGCAAGGGTTGTGGGGAAGAGACCCTTGTCCTCATCAACATGGGGACAAGGTGTTTTGGGGGGCACCCCAAAACACCCTCCCAATGTTGAGGGCATGTGGCCTGGTGCGGTTCAGGAGAGGGGGGGGGCCGCGCTCTGTCCCCCCCTCTTTTCTGCGGCCGGCCAGGTCAACGTGCTCGGATAAGGGGTCTGGTGTGGATTTTAGGGGGGACTCCACGCCATTTTTTTTTTTAGTTGGAGTGGAGTTCCCCTTAAATTCCACACCAGACCTGAAGGGTCTGGTTATGGATATTTGGGGGGAACCCCACGTCATTTTTTTTAAAAATTGATGGCGGGGTTCCCCTTAATATCCATACCAGACCTAAAGGGTCTGGTTATTGAATTTGGGGGGACCCCCACGCTTTTTTTTTGGTGTTTTTAATGAATGAATTCTCCTGCAAATTCCAGGAGCTGACAATTCATTATAGCCGCGAGTCAGTTTTAAATGGCTTTTTTCCTTCAGAATGTCATTTTTCACATGCTGACATTACACCCAGGGCCGCCATCAGGGGGGTACAGGCAGTACACCTGCAGGGCCGCCATTAGGGGGGTACAGGCATTACACCGCCCGGGGGTCCCCAGGGGCCCCCAGGGGCCCGGATGGGAACCACCCTAAAACAAAAAAAACAATTTTTTTTTTTTTTTTTTGTTTAAGGGCTCCGAAGGTCCCCAGGGGCCCGGAGGCCACTAAGGGCCCCAGATGGCAAGCCCTTTTTTTTAAATAAAATATATATATTTAAAAAAAAAATATATATTTTTTAAATATATTTGTTTATTTTTTTTTTAAGGAAAGGGCCCAGAGGTCCCCAGGGCCCTGGAAGGCTACCCCCTTGTTTTTTTACTTTTTTTCGATAAATGTTATATTTAAAAAATATATATATATGTATTTTCTCTCTTTTGTATTTTTATTTGATAAAGAGCACAGAGGTCCCCAGGGCCCCGGATGGCTACCCCCCTTTTTTATATATATTTTTCTTTATTTCTTATTTCTGTCAAAATTTTTGTAAAGGGCCCCCCGCTCCTCAATTTGCGGCACCACCCCCCCCCCCGCTTCTCAATTTCATACGGCAGCACCCCCCCCCCCCCGGTTCTCTGCTCCAGGGGGCCCATGCCTGAAGCTGTGTAAGGGGCCCCAAAATTCATGATGGCGGCCCTGTACACCTGTAAGGGGCCCGGGGGTCCGGAGGTGCCCAGATGCCTGGAGGCCCCCCAGCGCCCCAGATGGTAACCCCCCTCTTTTTTTTTTTTGTATATATATTTGTTAGTTGGTTTTTGTAGGATTTTTTATTAAAGGGCCAATTTTTGGAATTTAATATTTTTTTGCAGTCTGGAGGTCCCCAGGGCCCCGGGTGGCAACCCCCCAAATTTTTTGTTATTAAAGGGCCAATGTTTTGGTTTAGGGGTCTGGAGGTCCCCAGTGGCCTGGTCCCCAGTGGCCCGGAGATCCCAGGGCTCCAGATGACAACCCCCCACCTTTACAAAAAAACAAAAAAAAAAAAACATATGATATATTTTTTGGTTATTTTTTAAACATATATATATATAATATAATTTTGAAAGCTCCCAGAGGGCCCCAGATGACAACCTTTTTGCTTCTAAAAATGTTATAAACATTTTCCCCAGGTTTGTTACTTTTTACTTTAATTTCTTTTTTAAAGTGTATTTTGTGCGTGAAGTCGAGAGAGAGGAGCTGGACTTGCAATCGCCATCCTTCTCCATGGCCCCGGTGGCAATGGTGGGTGTGAGGGGGGCCTCACCCCACCTGCTACACTTGGGAGCCCGATGGGACAGAGGGACTCCCCCTATGAAGGAGTGTAGCCCACCCAGCCAGCCCTGTAGGTCCTTCACCTCCCTTTATTTTAGGAGACCTCATGGCCAAAGTGTGTGCAAGTGTGGTGTTTTTTTTTGTGGGGGGGGGGGGGGGGGTGGGCATACTAAGCACAGGCGTACCTTGCATAGCACACCCACCGGGAGCTGGGCTGACACCACCAAACTCAATTCATATGTAGCCGAGACCGGGATCCGAACCCTTGGCTGCAGAGGTGAACGGCTTGTCAGCGCAGTGCCATTCACGTTGAGCCACCACAGCTCCCACCCAATGTTATTTTTTTTTTTAGATTTTTGGTAGTTATTTTTTATTAAAGGGCCCAGAGCTCCCAAGGCAACCCCCTTTTTTATTATTTTATATATGTAGATATTGTAATTTATTTTTCATTAAAGAGCCCAGAAGTTTCTTTTTATTAAAGGGCCCAGTGGTCCCCAGGGCCCCCGGATGGCTACCACCCTTTTTAATATATATTTTTCTATATGTATTTTTTAGTAAAGGAACCCCCCGCTTATCAAATTGCGGCAGCCCCCCCCCCCTTCTTAATATCAGGCGGCACCCCCCCCCCCTATTCTCTGCTCCAGGGGGCCCATGCCTGAAGCTGTGTAAGGGGCCCCATAATTCCTGATGGCGCCCCTAATTGCCTCCCCCCCCCCATGGTACGAAATTTCAAGGAATTTTTCACTTTTATTGGTGCACTTTAACCACTTCCATACCGCGCCTATTCTGGCACTTCTCTCCTTCATGTAACAATTATATTTTCTTCCTTGAAACTTACTCAGGACCCCCAAACATTATATATATTTTATTAACAAACACCCTAGGGAATAAAGTGGCGGCCATTTTTTCGGACACATTTCCAACAGTATTTGTGCCAAAAATGTTCTAACGTTTTTTTTTTTTTTTGGCTTTCCAAAAAAAAACCTGTTTCATGAATGACAAAATAAGAAAGCAGTAAAGCTAGGCCAATTTTTAGGGATAAGGTAAAAGATGATGTTACACCGAGTAAATAGATACCTAACTTGTCACGCTTTCATATTGCGCACACTCATGGAATGGCGCTAAACTTCGTTATTAAAAATCTCCATAGGCAACGCTTGACTTTTTTTCTCAGGTTACCACTTTTGAGTTACAGAGGAGGTCTAGTGCTAACATTATTGCTCTCGCTCTAACGCACGCTATGATACCTCACATGTGGGGTTTGAAGGATGTTTACATATGTGGGTGGGACTTGCATGCGTGTTCGCTTCTGAGTGCGAGCTACTAGGGACAGGAGCATTTAAATTCCTTTGTTATTTTATTTTTTTACTTAATATTTTATTTTTTGCACTTGTTTGTCCCTTTGTTTGTATTATTTTTCACTTTTCTTCCTATTACAAGGAATGTAAACATCCCTTGTAATAGGACTAGTGTGTGACAGGTCCTCTTTATAGAGAAAGGCGGGGTCAATTAGACCCCACATCTGTCCTCCAGGCTGGAAAGCATGGAATTGGTTTAAAAAAAAAAACATCTCATGCTTTCAGCTGCAATCATGTTCGTTCAGCACAGTAGCGTAGTGTGTAGCATGTTCACCTAGCAGCAAAAGGGTTGCTGGTTCGAATCCCGCCCGTGACACTATCTGCCTGGAGTTTGCATGTTCTCCTTGTGCGGGTTTCCTCCCACAATCTAAAAACATGCTGTAAATTGGATCCTGTCTAAATAAGCCCTAATGTGCAGTAGGAGATTTAGGTTTTGTGCTGCCCTAGGCCTGACCAAATTTTGGCACCCCCCTAATAGAAAAATGACCCACCCTTCCTGTCAAGGCCACACCCTGTTTTTTTATGACCCACCCAGGAATTTTCAGGGGACACACACAAGTTCTGTGGGGGGGGACTTGGGGGGGCCCTTAATTTGCCTACTTTTTCGATCACTTCCTGTTTGGCTATGGGGCAGGAAGTGAAGGCCAATCTCCCCAAACGGACAGGGATAATACAAAATAAACTGACAGAGCTTCTAACCCCCCCCCCCCCCCACCAACTCTATCCAAAATGAAAGAAATCCAAAAAATAAAAGTGATGATTATTGTTCCAGTTTAACCCCAAATTTCAGATCATTTTATTGAGAGGCTTAAGAAAATATAACCATGCCAATAGGCCACGATCCAGCGTTGCTAATATGTATGAATGTGTGTTAGGGACCCCCACAAACACCACCCAATGTTAAATCAACTATTTTCATGTTTGTTTTGGGGATGCCTGCACCCCTGATAGGGTAAAGACACCTCACAAATGTTGTCACTTTCTACTTAATTCATTCACTTCCTGCCACACAGCCAAACAGGAAGTGAGGGAAACACCTGAGTAATGTTTTGTTGGGGACACACAGATCAATATAAATAGTTTCCCATTTTGGAAATGGCATTTTGCTGTGTACACCCCAAATTAGTAGGAATCTTGGACTTTGGGGTCCATTTACTAAAGGCAAATCCACTTTGCACTACAAGTGGACAAGCAAGGAAGAAAACTCAAAACTTGGCGGGATTGGAAGTAAAAACCATCAGTGCTTCCCTTCTGATTTTCATTGCCTACGCTTCTACTGCAGAGCGGCTTTGCCTTTACTAAACCCCAAAGTAACTAATCATTTGGGGTGTACACTGCAGTGCAATTTGCTTAATGGTGACACTAGTTAGATTGACCTGTGCCCCGAAGAAAAGACCATTGGTAGGGTTTTAACCTCACTTCCTGTTCAGCTGTGTGACAGGAAGTGAAGCCAATTTTAGGAAAAGGGACACAAAGCCCAACCTAAAAACACTAGCAGGGGTTCTAACACTCAATTGGCTTCCCTCAAACAACCCACAATTAGAATAGGATTGTCTTGTGCTAGTTTCAAGCACAGCGCTGTAAATCAGCACTTCAAGCCTGTCCACCAATACACCACCCCCCCCCCCCCCCCTCCAACAGGCCCTGTTTGCAGCTTTTCCTACATCTTGCACATGTGCTTTAAAAAGTCAGTCTGGACATCAGTTCTAGGAAACAATACTTACCGCTTTGTCCTTCCTTTTCTGGTGACTAAACATTTCATGCATACACACCAGGAAAGAGCTTAGAGACAAATCACACTTGATGGTTTAGGCCCAAACTAGTTCAGCTGCAGCGGTTGAAATCCATAGCATGAAAAAAATATCACAAAACAAACTTCAAAATTTGAAAGTAATTTTATTGGTCCACAAAACAAGGAAAGCAAAACAAAAAATTACAAATAAACACACCAAAAATATATACAAACACCTAAAAACAAAAAAGACCAACGTTTATTTCACAGTCATTGGAAAATAAATCATGCTTTTGAAATAACAGGATAGACCCACAGGATTAAAACATTAGTCATTAACATCTTGAGAAACATTTAGCAAAATTATGTAGCAGAGAAAACATCAAAAAATACAAAACTTGCTCCAAAACATCTCTGTTTCACTCCGCCATTCCTTCCAGCCAGCAAATCTGCCCCCTCTGAGGGGCAGCTGACACGTGCAGTATCCACGCTTTTTATAACATGTGTGCTAATGAACCAATTGGAAACACATGAAGAAATGTCAGCCTCTAGTTTGTGTGCACTTGGAACTGCTTACACCTGTTAAGGATGTCCTTAAATTACTAAGCCAAAAAAAGAGCTTTCTGAGCATGCTCAGAAAGATGCAAGTCATTTTCAGGATGAAACTTCCAACTTCTTTTTCTAACTGTTCGAGCATGCCCAGTTCACTCGAAATGCAGTACCAGAATCAAATCTGCAATGGCGGATGAAAGCATTAGAGGTGTTAAATTTTTTTTTGGTCCCCATGAAGTGATGCTTTACAAGCTGAACGGGAGGTCTTATAGAATTTTTACGTAACAAACCTAAATAGTAATAATTTAAAAGCCCCTGTCCCTAGTAGCTCGCAGTCAGAAGGGAACAAGCAGCATTTTTATTGTTTCCGGTTACCAGTTTAGATTTACAGATGAGGTCTAGTGCTATAAATATTCCTCTTGCTGTTACGCACGCTATGATACCTCACATGTGTGGTTTGAAGAATGTTTCCATATATGGGGGCGGGCCTTAAATGTGTAAGCCCCGCCCACATATTGAACCCCCGTTCAAACCCCACATGTGAGGTATCATAGCGTACGTTAGAGCGAGAGCAATACTTTTAGCACTAGACCTCCTCTGTAAATCTAAACTGGTAACCTGAAACACATAAAAAAGCGTTGCCTATGGGTATTTTCAAGTACTGAAGTTTGGCCCCATTCCATGAGTGTGTGCAATATTAAAGTGTAACATGTTGGGTATCTATTTACTCGGTGTAACATCATCTTTCACATTATGGCCATAAATTGGGCTAACTTTAGTGTATTCTTAATTTGTAACCACTTGAGCCCCAGAGCATATTACTGGTCACTGACGGGGCCATTTTTTGCATTTCAACACTGCGTCATTTTGACTGACAATTGCGTGGTTGTGCGACGTGGCCCCCAAAAAAATTGGGCGTCCTCATCCTCCCCCCCCCCCCTAAAAAATAATTTTTTTTTTTTTGTTGGTGGTATTTGATCACCTCTGCGTTTTTTCTTATTTTTGCTTGACCCAAAAATATAGCGACAATTTGGTAACTAAAAAAACATCTTTTTTACGGTTTGCTATAATAAATCTCCCCCAAAATATATTCAAAAAATGTTTGCCCTCAGTTTAGGCCGATAAGTATTCTTGGACATCTTTTTGGTTGCAAAAAATCACAATAAGCGTTTGATTGGTTTGGGCAAAAGTTCTAAGTAGGGGTTGGTCTTATGGGTTTTTTTGGAATAATTTTTTGTTTTACTAGTAATGGTGGCTATCATTTGTTTTTTCTGTCTAATGCGACATTGTGGCGGACACATTTTTGTGAGATTTGGCATTTTTGTAGCGAGCAATGGTATATCAATGCATTGCTTACTATAAAAATGACACTGGCAGGGAAGGGGTTAACACTAGGGGTGCGGAAGGGGTTGAATATGTTACCTGGGTGTGTTCTAACTGTAAAGGGGGTGGGACTGTGTAGGGGAAATGACAGATCGCTGTTCATACATTGTAGGGACAGACGAGCAGGCATTCCCCCCCCCCCCCCTGACAGGACTGGGATAAAGGGGAACTCCACCCCAAATTACCAAAAAAAAACGGCGTGGGGGTCCCCCTTCTGGTGCACAACAGGCTCTTAGATTTGATCTGGAACATAAGGGGTTAAACCCACGCCAAAAAACGGCGTGGGGTTCCCCCTCAGATCCAGACCAAACCCTTCTCCCAGGCACGCAGTCTGGCCGGACAGGAATGGGGGTGGGGACGAGCGAGCGGCCCCCCCCCTCCTGAGCCGTACCAGACCACATGCCCTCGACATGGGGGAGTGTGTGCTGTGGGGGAGGGGGGCACTGCCCCCCCACCCCAAAGCACTCTTGTCCCCATGTCGAAAGGGACAAGAGCCTCTTCCCGACAACCCTGGCCGTTGGTTGTCGGGGTATGCGGGCGGGGGGCTTATCAGAATCTGAGAGCCCCCTATATTAAGGGGGCCCCCAGATTCTGGCCCCCCACCCTATGTGAATGAGTATGGGGTACATCGTACCCCTACCCATTCACCGGGTGGAAAAGTGTAAACACAAAAAAAAACACACAGAAAAAAATAATTTATTAGTCAGCTCCGGGGGTCTTCTGCCGGGACCCCCCACCACCAGCCCATTGGGCCCCGGGCTTCGCCGTCTTCTGCCGGGGGGGGACACCCACCGATGATCTCCGCCATGTCCAGCCAGGCCCCCACCCCAAAATAAGCTCTTTCAGATCCGGGGGGGGCCGGCCGAAAGAAGCAGAGAACAACGGGGGCGGAGCCCCTCGGTCTTCCAGACGTTTTCTGCCGGGGGGCTCCAGCCCCGCACCGGTCTTCGCCGCCGCCTTCCGCCGGGGGGGTACACCTACCCCCCCCCCGGTCTTCGCCGCCGCCTTCCGCCGGGGAGAGAGACCCCCACCGATGCTCTCCGCCATGGTCGGCCAGGCCCCCTACCCCAAACAAAGCTCTTTTACATCCGGGGGGGGCCGGCGGAAATGGCGGAGAACAACGGGGGCGTCGCCACTCCTCGGTCTTCTAGCCGTCTTCTGCCGGGGGGGGGAAACACCCACCCATGCTCTCCGCCATGCTCGACTGTGCCCCCACCCCAAAATGAAGCTCTTTTACATCCGGGGGGGGCCGGCCGAAAACAGCGGAGAACAACGGGGGTGTCGCCCCACCTCGGGCTCCTCCGCTTCTGCCTGGCTCCTCCCGAGGCCAGGGCTTCTTTCGCCGTCTTCCGCCGGAGGGCGCCACTCTCCGGGCTTCTCGACGTTGTCTTCCGCCGCGGGGGTACACCTACCCCCCCCCCGGTCTTCGCCGCCGCCTTCCGCCGGGGAGAGAGACCCCCACCGATGCTCTCCGCCATGGTCGGCCAGGCCCCCTACCCCAAACAAAGCTCTTTTACATCCGGGGGGGCCGGCGGGAATGGCGGAGAACAACGGGGGCGTCGCCACTCCTCGGTCTTCTAGCCGTCTTCTGCCGGGGGGGGGAAACACCCACCCATGCTCTCCGCCATGCTCGACTGTGCCCCCACCCCAAAATGAAGCTCTTTTACATCCGGGGGGGGCCGGCCGAAAACAGCGGAGAACAACGGGGGTGTCGCCCCACCTCGGGCTCCTCCGCTTCTGCCTGGCTCCTCCCGAGGCCAGGGCTTCTTTTGCCGTCTTCCGCCGGAGGGCGCCACTCTCCGGGCTTCTCGACGTTGTCTTCCGCCGCGGGGGCCAGGCCTTCTTCTTTGCCGCCCCCTTCGATTTTTTCGGCCTGGACGGGGGTCGCACATCCCATCCAGGACTTGGACGTGGCGGGCTTCTCGTCGCCGTTTTCTGCCGCTGCCCCCTTCACCACGAAGCTCCGTGCTTGTTTGATGAGGGCAGCGGGCTTCCGTCGTCTTCTCCGGGGCGAGGGTCGTACATCCCACCCCGGATTTCGTCGCCGTCTTCTGCCGCTGCCCCCTTCACCACGAAGCTCCGTGCTTGTTTGATGAGGGCAGCGGGCTTCCGTCGCAGTCTTCCGCCGCGGGGTGACACTCGCGGGCTTCTTCTTCCATTCGATGTTGACACGGCGAGGTCCGGCGCTGAAATGCCTTCTGAGCGGCGGGCAAGGACTTATATTGGCATTGGGCGTGGGCGTGGTTATGCCAACATGTGACCTTAACCCATGTGACAGTGATGTGACGTGACATCACTGTCACATGGGTTAAGGTCACATGTTGGCATAACCACGCCCACGCCCAATGCCAATATAAGTCCTTGCCCGCCGCTCAGAAGGCATTTCAGCGCCGGACCTCGCCGTGTCAACATCGAATGGAAGAAGAAGCCCGCGAGTGTCACCCCGCGGCGGAAGACTGCGACGGAAGCCCGCTGCCCTCATCAAACAAGCACGGAGCTTCGTGGTGAAGGGGGCAGCGGCAGAAGACGGCGACGAAATCCGGGGTGGGATGTACGACCCTCGCCCCGGAGAAGACGACGGAAGCCCGCTGCCCTCATCAAACAAGCACGGAGCTTCGTGGTGAAGGGGGCAGCGGCAGAAGACGGCGACGAGAAGCCCGCCACGTCCAAGTCCTGGATGGGATGTGCGACCCCCGTCCAGGCCGAAAAAATCGAAGGGGGCGGCAAAGAAGAAGGCCTGGCCCCCGCGGCGGAAGACAACGTCGAGAAGCCCGGAGAGTGGCGCCCTCCGGCGGAAGACGGCAAAAGAAGGCCTGGCCCCCAGTAGGAGCCAGGCAGAAGCCGGCGAGGAAATCCGGGGTGGGATGTACGACCCTCGCCCCGGAGAAGACGACGGAAGCCCGCTGCCCTCATCAAACAAGCACGGAGCTTCGTGGTGAAGGGGGCAGCGGCAGAAGACAGCGACGAGAAGCCCGCCACGTCCAAGTCCTGGATGGGATGTGCGACCCCCGTCCAGGCCGAAAAATTCGAAGGGGGCGGCGGCAGAAGACCCTCAAAGTTCAAACCACCTTCACCAGGTGAATGGGTAGGGGTACGATGTACCCCATACTCATTCACATAGGGTGGGGGCCCGAAATCTGGGGGCCACATTATTAAACGGGGCTCCCAGATTCTGATTGGCTCCCGCCCGCATACCCCGACAACCAATGGCTAGGGTTGTCGGGAAGAGGCTCTTGTCCCGATCGACATGGGGACAAGAGTGCTTTGGGGTGGGGGGGCAGCGCCCCCCTCCCCCAAAGCACACACTCCCCCATGTCGAGGGCATGTGGTCTGGTACGGCTCAGGAGGGGGGGGGCCGCTCGCTCGTCCCCACCCCCATTCCTGTCCGGCCAGACTGCATGCCTGGGATGAGGGCTTGGTACGGATCTGGGGGGGAACCCCACGCCGATTTTGGCGTGGGTTAACCCCTCACGTTCCGGACCAAGCCGGAGAGCCTATTGTACCCCTGGGGGGGAAGCCGCGCCGGTTTCACATTTGAAATTTGGCGCGGAGTTCCCCTTCAGTGTCAGCGCAGCCCGAGAACAGCTCGGAGCTTGCCGTACGCCGCTCCAGGCAGTGCAAACACTGCTACGCCGCCTGGTATTTACCAAGGATTTCCCGGCGTTCTGAAGAGGCGCGCGGTGAGCTCCGATTTTTCCCTCTGCGCATGCCCAGTATGCAAGTGAACCTTCCGAGGTTCTAGCGTACTTTGCAAGCGCCCGGGGATCGGGTCCCAAAAGTCACTTTCCCTTTCAAATCGGCCCGCCACACAAGTTGAAACACATGTCACTACACTTCCCCTGCATCACCCCCCTCCCTCCCCTCATAAACTCCCGCCCGAATCCCCGATGTTTACATAACTAAATGCCGCACGCCAGCTCTGTACTGGCGTGCTGTGCGCCCTCTTCTGGGCGCATTAGGCACTTTAGTAAATGAGGAAACACGCTGCACTAGCAGCGTGTTTCTTTGGTAAATGTCAAAAACAGGTTTACTCCTGCTTGTGCACCATGAGTCTTGGCGCACAGGCTTGGTAAATCAGCCCCTATGTTTCTTTTTTACGAGCACATGTGGTGCTTGCGATTTTGGTTTTTCTTTAAAAAAAAAAAAAAAAACAGCTATTTGTACTAAAGAATATACTGTACCTAGAATATGGAAGGGGAAAGAGATCTATATTGACTTACTGTATTGTTTTACCTGATTGGAACTGTACCTTGTCTACAACTTCTTGTGTATGTACATCTGGCAAATAAAAATCTTTTAAAAAAAATTACTAAAGTAGATAATGGAATAAGAGGACACTTATATGTGGGAGAAAAAGAACAGGTATAGAAACGGGAGGGGGTGGCACATTCCAGGACTAATGGAAACAGTTTTTTAAAATGGTTCAGTCCAAATGGATCACGTTTATATGATAATAGAAGATAAATAAACTGATGCTGAGGGGGCTGCCAGCTTGTCGAGAAGAAGCAATTCTGGAAACATACAAAAGACAAAAAAAGCGGCGCCCTCTAAGCGTAGCATTAAATTTATTAAAATGGGTCAACAATTCAATTCCTATGAGATGGGTACTCACAGGACTGCAGGAAATCAAGGCGTATCACAATACAGTATCATCCGTGAATGGCATCCCGAGTGGGTGAGATCCGCTGGAACGGTGACATGATGGTAACAACTCTCTTTGCAGGGGGACACACGACCAGCAGTTCCTCCAGCCCGTACAGGTATCGACCTCTGTGTGGGTCCCTGGATGATCGTCCAGCGCTGGTTAACCAGGGAGAAGGCAGGGGAGCCGTGTAACTTCCTTGTCAAGGCTGTGGAACGCAGCCATGGAGCGCAAAACAGCGCAACATCACTTCCGGGATGGGTCACGGGGCAGTGCACGCGTTCGAGGCATGCGTGCCTCTTCGTCAGGCTCTATAGGGGCCATATTGGGTGAGGGACGTAAGTACGGCTCAAAAGGAGCTGATTGGTTGGCACAAACGAATTACACAAGGAAATTAATATATACAAAATCATCACATAAAAATTCAGCTCATAAGATACAAAGACATCTTGCTTAAGGGGAATTGAAGAATGGGACTAAATACAATACTTTAAACAAAAATTAATCAAAGAGTATTTTGGGAAGTGTTTATGACAATATAGATTACTTAAAAGTACATTTAAAAATTATTTTAAAATTATTTTAAAACTATTTCAAAGACACGTATAAAATTAATGGACTTATAGAGCTGTTGGAGTCTATATGAATATATGATCATATGATCATATACACCAGGGATAATCAATTAGCGGACCTCCAGATGTTGCAAAACTACAAGTCCCATCATGCCTCAGCATTTGGGTTCATGCTTGTGGCTGTCAGAGTCTTGCTATGCCTCATAGGAATTGTAGTTTTGCAACAGCTGGAGGTCCGCTGATTGCATATCCCTGATATACACTGTAACAAAAGGTTGGTACACTCTCATAAAGAAATATAAGAAGGATTAATAGCTACAAATATACTGTGAATGCAGAGTAAAAAACTTGAAAAGGGGATGTGTGTTAAAAAACACACACAACATACCTGCATGTAAACGCATACACATAGATATGTGGACGTGCCTGCTAGTATACTGTATACACAGTCATTGAGGGATATGTAAAAAAAGGGGGATTAAAATATCCTAGTGAAATATTGAAATGAAATATTAGAGTATTAGAGTAAGATGTTAATCTTCAGGCCCTCATTTAACCCTCGAGGCGACAAACAATCTAAGGTGAAAATCCAATAGTTTTCCCTTTCACACAATTTTGTATATCTTTCGGCTTGAGGGAGAGACCTGGAGATAGCCTCTATAACCCAGACCCGAAGTTCAGAGGAAGATTCTTGGTGGAATTCTTTAAAATGTCTGGCGACACTGTACTTATCAAGACCTTTCTCTACAAAGTTACGGTGCTCGCCAAACCTCTTCCGTAGGGTCCGAATCGTACTGCCCACATAGAAGAGGCCGCAGGGGTAGGTGAGACAGTATACCACATATTCAGAGGAACATGTGAAGAAGTCAGGTAGAATGTACTGCTTGCCCCTGCAAGTAAAATTCTTTTGGCGATGCGTTACATGGGGACAAGTAAGGCAACGCGCTTTCCTACACTGATACATCCCTTTGATGTGGAAAAATGTTAAGGAGGGAGAGGCATTATTACTTTTGGTTTTGTTATTAATTTTACTCGGCGCTATGCTAGCCTTTAGGTTTTTGGCTCTTCTGTAGCTTACTGTCGGGCGTTCTGACAGGGAGGATTTTAAATGTGGGTCCTCTTTTAGTATAGGCCAGTGTTTGGCTAAAATCCTCTCCATTTGTCTAAAATGACTATGGAATTGTGTCACAAAGTGCACTGGTTGGGAATTTTTTTTTTCATCCTGTGTCTTAAAGATTTCGGGGACTAGATCAGTAGTAGAATAGTGTTGAAAAACACCTTCTATTAGGTCATCAGGATAGCCTTTTTCAGAAAACTTGTCCCTGAGTTTAAGACCATGGGTAATGTAGTCATGCTGTCTTGTACAATTGTGCTTCAATCTGCAGAATTGACTTTTCTGGATATTTTTTATCCATCGGGGATGGTGACAGCTCTCAAAATGGAAGAAGGAATTACCGGCAGTAGGCTTGACAAAGTTTTGGGCACAGATGGTGGTATTGTCAAAGAAAAGCTCTAAATCTAAGAAGGATAATGTTTTATCATCTGTAACTGCTGTGAATGATAGGCCCATATTATTGGAGTTGCAGTGTTCCAAAAATGTAGGGATTAGGGTGTCAGGGCCATCCCACATGATAACTATATCATCTATGTATCGGCCAAAGTATACAAGATGAGAGGCGAAGGGGTTGTTACGCCAAATGTGAAGTAGTTCCCAGTGACCCATGGTTAGGTTTGCATAACTGGGTGCAAAGTTGGCCCCCATTGCAGTGCCTTGGATCTGGATGAAGAACTCACCGTTATTTTCAAAATAATTATGTGTAAGACAGAATCTAAGCATATCCAATAAAAAGTGTATCTGCCGGGGATTAAGCAATGGATCTTGATTTAGGAAATATTCAGTGGCGTGGAGACCAACATCATGGGGTATCGACATATATAGTGATACCACGTCCAGGGAAAGCCAGCGGTAGGTCTTTTCCCATCGATAAGGTTGTAGTGTCTGAAGTAATTGTATACTGTCCTTTATGTAGGAGGGGAGGTTCACCACTAGGGGCTGTAAAAAATGATCTATATAGATTGAAAAATAACTGGTGACACTCTCCATTGCTGCAACTATGGGTTAATGGGCTGCATTAACCAAATTATGAGCCTCCTGTGAAAAAGCTAACAAGGGGTCACTGTTGAGTTTTTGGTAAGTTGAAGTATCGGACAGGAGGCGTGAGCTCTCTGTCTGATAGTCAATCAAATTCTGAATCACTATACCTCCACCTTTGTCAGCTTGATGTATAATTATAGACTTGTCCTCAGTCAATCTTTTGAGAGCAATATTTTCTGCTACCGAAAGATTGGAGGAACGTTTGTGAATGGTGGTTTGTTCACACATACGTAGGATGTCACTATACACTACTTGGTAGAAGCTTTGTATGTATGGCCCTTTGGAGTAAGTCGGGTAAAATATAGATTTGGGTCTAAACTTTGTTTGTACTATCGGTGGTGATGTTGAAATATGTTGAGTGAGTAGTTCTACATAGTCATCTGAATCCTCTGTGTACAAGAGTTCAAGATGGGCTAGGGCCATTTTCTCAGGGACACTACAATTCTGAAAAAGGTCTTGACTAATAGGACAAGGATCCATAAAATCGGTTTCAGTATCCTTTATAACTTTAGTGGTTTTAAGGTTAAAAAAACGCTTAACCGTAATGTTACGGATAAATCTATTAAAATCTAAAAATAAGGTAAAAGGATTGGGTGGGGCTGTAGGTGCAAAAGTGAGGCCTCGAGCTAACAGAGACTCTTCAGGAATAGTTAAGGTGTGGTCTGATAAATTAAAGATTTTGATAGTTTTCGTACCTTTCCCCTCCTTTGAGCGTCTCCTTCTGCCCCCTCTTCTGCCTCTGTGTCTAGTTTTCTTTTTGGGCAGGACAGGGGGGCAGCCACTAAAAAAGGAAAGACTGGGAGTGCGGAATCTGAGGGTACTGTATTATCTGGTTGTGGATCAGCTATTGTCAGTGGCGGTCCGCCCATATGGGCGCACGGGCTCCGCCCCCCTCCCGCAGTCACAAAAAACAAACAAAAAAAAACGGCCCTTTAAGAACTTTTATTCAGCTAAAATGTCATTTTGACATTTTAGCCGAAGTTCTGGCGGCCGTCTATAGAGGGCGCTGCAGCGTCACCCCCTCTCGCAAGTAACACACGTTCAATGCAATGCATTGAACGTGAGTTACTGTTGCCAGCTGCCTGGTCTATTCGTATAACCGGACATGGGACGCCGGTTACCCGAATAGCGGCAGCTGGTTGGCTGAGGGCAACTGCCTATCAAAGCCAGCGGCTCTGATAGGCTTTTCCAGTGCTGCCCTCCGGCTCTCGGAAGTCTATGCTCGGAGCGCAGGCAATCTGCGGTCCTTGCATTAGACTGACGGCCGTTTCAGCCAATCAGGTTCCCGGATTCTGGTTATCAGGAACCTGATTGGCTGAAGCTTCTCCACGGCGGCAGAAGACATCGAGGGAGGACATGGAAGCGTCAGGTAAGTGTTTTTTTTACAGGGAAAGTGGCATCATGGGGCACTGTGGCAGCATGGGGCACAGTGGCAGGGGGCACAGTGGCATCATGGGGCACAGTGGCAGCATGGGGCACAGTGGCATGGGGCACAGTGGCATCATGGGGCACAGAGGCGACAATGAGCACAGGGGCATGGGGCACAGTGGTGACAATTGATGGCACAGTGACTGCATTTGATGGCATGGCACAGTGGTGACAATTGATGGCACAGTGACTGCATTTGATGGCATGGCACAGTGGTGACAATTGATGGCACAGTGACTGCATATGATGGCATGGCACAGTGGTGACAATTGATGGCACAGTGACTGCATATGATGGCATGGCACAGTGGTGACAATTGATGGCACAGTGGTGGCGTTTGATGGCATGGCACAGTGGTGACAATTGATGGCACAGTGACTGCATTTGATGGCATGGCACAGTGGCTGCATTTGGTGGCATGGCACAGTGGCTGCATTTGGTGGCATGGCACAGTGGCTGCATGTGATGGGCACAGTGAGGCTGCAATATTTTTTTTTCCGTTTGCGCCCCCCCAAACATTTTGAGCACCAGCCGCCACTGGCTATCGTAACTATCTTAACTATCTTTTGTCCGCTGGGGACGTATTGGTTTGATCGTGTACACACGATCAAACCAAAATCCCCGCTGGCAGACGGCGCGCTGACGTGGTGGTGACGTTGACGTCGCCACGTCACCGCACCAGGAAGTAAAACACTTCCGCGCATGCGTCGAAACCATTAGACGCGTGTGCGAGAAGACATGTCTGCTGGTTAGCGTACTAACCAGCAGACATGTCGGGCGGACGGGTTCCCAGCCGACAGATTTGAAAGTATGCTTTCAAATCTGTCGGCTGGCCAAATCCGTCGGCTCGCCCGTACACACGATCGAATCTGTCTGCTGGGACGGTCTGGCAGACCGTTTCCAGCAGACAGATTTGATCGTGTATACGTGGCCTAAAGGGGGCTGAATACAAATGCACTCCACACTTTTCACATATTGATTTGTACAAAATGTTGAAAAACATTTATTATTTTCCTTCTTCACAATTATGTGCCACTTTGTGTTGGTCTATCACATAAAATCCCAATAAAATACATTTACATTTTTTGGTTCTAACATGACAAAATGTGGAAAGTGTCAAGAAGTATGAATATTTTTTCAAAGCACTGTATCCTATGTAATCTAAATTTGTTGAGGATCAGCCAGAATTATCTCTGCCACATTGTATCAAGGCCATGCCTGTATGAGGGGTTGACATAACACTAGTGGCAACATGTGTGTGTGTATGTGTGTTGGCTGCATTTTCTTATACAATATTTTAATATTTAGGTTAGTACTTTTCCTGGGTATTAAATCAGTTTATTTGCAATGTATAAAAGAAGACAATTTAAGGATGAAAGGCAAGAACCTTATCTAACATTTTAATAACTTGCAGAACCTGAATGACTCACATAACTGGAGGCTTTCTTTGGCTTAGAAATTACAATAAATGTTTTATTCACAGGTATTTTGGCACTGCTTCAAATCTCTACTTCTTAACATGCATGGACCAACTAGGTTCGGGCTTCTATGCTCCAACAAAAAATAAAGCAACTGCATAGATGTAGTCTCCATGCAAATAACAAACCAAAAAAAAATCCTCATCCTTAATGCTGCATGAGGAGGAGAATCACTGTTTGCTCTAACAGGCGCTCCGTGCGCCTGTTACTTCCTGTAATGCGTTCCACGCTGGAACGCATTATGACGACCACGCGATAACGTCATCGCACGGCGCCCCGTGCGTTCCACCGTGGAACGTGGAAGTGCGCCGTTTGCTGCTCCTGTTTGAATTAGTGCTTATGCACTACAACTGGGCCTATCCTTTAGAACAGCCTCCTGCACACCGTTGTATTATTGTCAGCTGTAGCTCGGCCATGCTACTCCTATTGGTGCCATCGCTCCTCATGCTGCAACACCGCTCCACGGTACAACTACTCCGTTAGCCCTGTTACATCAACTGCAACACAGAGCCATTTCTGGGGACAACCTTGAGGCCTTCCTTGCTGAACACCTTACACCACGGAATCCCTGCTTACTACATTGAAGCCTGCAAACGGATAAGTAGCTGTTGTGTCACTTGTAGTGCCATAGGAAGATCTGCTCCTTTGTCCCATTTAATACTACTGCTATTACTTATTATGCCTTGTGAATACCAACAGACTATTTGGGATATATTATTGTGCTAAGGACTGTTTGCTAAGGAATACCTTAAAGGGCCAACTACCTCCAAATTTTCTGAGTTATATTGCTTCTCATATGCAACTATAATTACCAGAGTTATATTGCTTCTCATATGCAACTACCATTACCTGAGCTCTACTGCCTCTCATACACAACTACTTTTTGTCACTACAACTCCTATTACTACGAGCTTGACATGTACATAGTACATAGTACATAGTACATAGTTAGTCAGGTTGAAAAAAGACACAAGTCCATCCAGTTCAACCATAAAAAAATAAATAAATAAAACAAAGTAAAATCACTTATAGGCCTTGTTCTAAATTATTGAACATGTTCGCTTTAACCTTTCTATGCTAAGGGTAGATGGTATTTCCATACCAACTCCCTTAGTGGACTAATACATCCCTATGTGTTCATAGTGATATGATGTAGAGAACCCCAAAACTCCTGTTTGTGTGGAGTGACGCCTGGGGTCCCTTACTGATAATCACTTGCATATAGAGGTGTATTGGAATATTGATTTTTAACCACTTGATACCCGCCCACCATCAAATGACGGCGGGCGGGTAGCTGTATTGTCCTGACTGCACGTCATATGACGTACAGTCATAGAAAGCTACAATTGGCGCTCGAGCACCCGTCGCATCACTGAGACCCCCGTGCGTGTGCCCGGCGGCCACGATGGCCGCCGGGCACACGCGATTGCCGAGTAACTGAGCTGGGACCTGGAGCTCTGTGTGTAAACACAGAGCTCCACGTCCCTGTCAGGGAGAGAGGAGACCGATTGTGTCCCTTGTACATAGGGACACAATCGGTCAACTCCCCAGTCACCCCCTCCCCCCACAGTTAGAACACAAACTAGAAGAAACATTTAACCCCTTCCCCGCCCCCTAGTGGTTAACCCCTTCCCTGCCAGTTACATTTATACAGTAATCAATGCATATTTATAGCATTGTTCACTGTATAAATGTAAATGGTCCAAAAAATGTGTCAAAAGTGTCCGATGTGTCCGCTATAATGTCCCAGTCCCGAAAAAAAATCGCAGATCGCCGCCATTACTAGTAAAAAAATAAATAAAAAAAAATCATAATTATGTCCCCTATTTTGTAGGCAATATAACTTTTGCGCAAACCAGTCACTATACGGTTATTGCGATTTTATTTTTTAAATTTTTTTACTAAAAATATGTAGAAGAATACGTATCGGCCTAAACTGAGATAAAAAATGTATTTTTTTTTTTTTAAATGGGATATTTATTATAGCAAAAAGCAAAAAATATTGGCCCAGATTCACAGAGCGATTACGCCTGCGCAACAGGAGATGCGCGTGCGTAAGTCGAAATGTGCGCGTGCGTTTCGTTGCGCGGCATCCCCAGAACGAGATACGCAAAAAATCAACTTTTTTTTGTCCCGCGTAATTTCGTTAGACTGGCGCATCCGTCCGCGCAAAAGTGCGGTAGACACACCATTGATTTGCTAGTCAAATATGCTAATGAGGGACTTACGGGGATCCACAAAACAACGCTGGGGCAGCGCATGCGACGCAGTGTGCGCAACAGCAAATTGTCCTGTCTAAAATTAGAGCTTATAAAAGCTGGTCTAAAAAAAGAAAAAAAGTCTACTTGTTAGATAAAGCAACACTGTTAGTGAGCAGCTCAGCAGTCACACGTGTTGCACAACAATCTGTATGCCAACATGCCAGGGGCATCGTCGCACATAGCTATACTACTGACTTTAGATGAACAAAGAAGGATGAGGGCACGGAGGATGGCACGGAGGATGGCACGGGAGAGGATATACCGCACCCGCATAGACCTGTTTGGCATGAGTGATTCTGAGGTGTTTCGCATCTTCAGATTCACCCCTCATGCCATCCTGGAATTAACCACAACCCTGCAGGAGGACATCACCAGCCCAACACACCGCTCACATGCAGTGCAGCCACTGGTCAAGGTCATGGCAACACTCCATGTCCTTGCCAGTGGCTCTTTTCAGCGTACAAGTGGAGTGGTGGCTGGGATGTCACAATCCTCCATGAGCAGATATGTGCACCAGGTTGTCCCTGCAATCCTCAGACGCATGGCCAACCAAATCATCAAACCCACCACTGAGGAGCTGCGGCTGAAGACAATGACAGATTTCTACAGAATTGCCAGATTCCCACGCACTGTGGGGGCCATTGATTGCACACATGTGGCACTACAGCCCCCCCAGGAGACAGAGCACATGTACCGCAATCAGAAGCATTGGCATTCCATCAATGTACAGGTGATAGTCGATGCCCAAGGCCTCATATGGCACGTCCGTGCCAAACACCCAGGGTCCAGCCATGACAGCTACATATACAATCAATGCCACATCCGAATGGAATTCGATCAGAACGTGTATGGGGACACCTGGCTGGTTGGTGAGTGACATGGGTGGCAGGCATGACTATCCCCTCCCATGATGCACATCACAAGGGCCACATGCATGACTAACATCCTCCTGTCTTTTCCCTTACAGGTGACTCTGCATATCCACTGGGACCCCATCTCATGACTCCTATCCGGAACCCCCAAACCCCAGGAGAGGAAAGATACAATCAAGCACATGCCCAAACACGAGCAGTGGTGGAGCGCACCTTTGGCCTCCTAAAGTCACGTTTCCGATGCCTGGATAAGTCTGGGGGTACCCTCTTGTATTCCCCAAACTTTGTGTGCCAGATCATCGGTGCATGTTGCATGCTGCACAACTTCGCAGAAAGAAAGGGCCTGCAGATTGACCTACGTGATGACCTGACCCCTGAACCAGACAATCCCCCCTAACCGAGGCAACCCCGTCTTCTGAGGGAAGAGCAGCCAGGAGACAGCTCACATTGGGCATCTTTGCACGTTAAACATACACATTAATCATGGCACAATGAGAATGCATGCATGCACAACACTGTGGTCCCTAGCACACACACCCCACATCCACATCAAATTGGATTGGCACCAGTCCACCATGCAGGACTTGTGAGCAGCAACGCCACGCCAAGGCTCCAATTATGTCACTGAACATTCATACACCATTCACACGGACCTGGGGATCACTTCTCCCTGGTCCTGGGGAACCCTTCTCCACCAAAATAGAGGGTGACACCCCTTTTCCGGCAGGAATGTCACCCCCACATTCACACAGCATTCACAACCCAAAAAAAAAAAAAATGACATGCAAAAGCAAAAAATTTCCAGCAAAAAAAAAAAAAATACAAAAAAAAAAATGGGGAAAAACAAATTAGTGCCCTCTGCGTGAGCCACGCCTGGGGCGCCCCCGGCCACGGCCCCGGCTTCTCAGGGGAGACTCATGGGGAAGGGGTAAAACCGGGGAAGGAGGAGCAGCCCCTGATCTCTGCCCACCTGGCGGCCTGCCCTCCAAGGCCACGGCTATTCTGTCCAGGGCAGCACCAAGTGTTGCCGTGTTGGCCTGGATAGCCAGGGTAAGGGCCCTCACATCCTGCCCAACGCCTGCTGATGTCGTCTGCAGTTCATTTAGGCAGGTTGTGAAAGCCCGGGAGTGGGAGTCCAGGTTCCCCAGCGTATCCTTGATGGAGGACAGGCTCTCCTCCATCCGCACCAATGTCTGGCTGACCTGTCCCAGATGGCGGGTCTGGAGGAACTGGTCCCTTCTCAGAGTGGCGGGCAGGAGATCGGCCACCCCCCTGGTGGTCTGGGATGACATCCTGCCTCCAGCTGATGCTTGTGGCTGGGGAGAAGGGGAGGCCCTTGTGAGGGGAGCCATGTTGGGGGAGGAGGGGGGGGCTCCCCCTTAGGGAGGCCTGCCTGCTGCCAGCCAGAGGGGAAGAGTCCTCAAAACCCAAACGTCCAGTGCCTGACATGGACTCCTCCTCCTCCTCATGATTCTCCTCCTCCTCATGATTCTCCTGCTCCTCTTGAACCTCCTCCGCGGACTCCGGCCTTGTTGGGGGGGCCTCATTAGGCTGCTGTCCTGGGGTTGGTGCGGTCAGGCCAGATGGCCCTGCACCCTCCTGCACATCTGTGGATGACACAAAACATTCACAGGTTGGAGGATCCACACACTTGCCACATATTCCCTTTCACCCCCTCCCCCACACATGCTACACACCTGATATTAAAAAAAAAAAATAATTACCTGGCACCACGGGCTCCGGACTTGAGTCAAAGCCGGGCAGGCCCTCAACTTCATGCCGATGAAAGGTCAGGGCCACCGCACGCTCCTCCGCTGTCAGGCTAATACGGCATGGTGGGCCCCCTCCTGTGCCCCTGGCATGGGCATGCATTCTGGCCAGCTTCTTTTTGACCAGACGCTGGATGTCATTGATTTTTTTGTCAATCCCAGACCGGGTCCGTGTCTCCCCCTGCCCCGCTGAATTCACCTGGTCAGTGATCCTATCCAAAATCTCCCTCCTCCTGGCCGGGGTGGTGTTGGCACTCTCTGGGCTGTGGAGGTAACGCCCATACTCGCTAATGGCCCGGGCAAGAATCTGTTTTTCCACAACTGTAAAATTCAGCTTTCGTTTTCTCTCAGTCATCCTTCCAAAAAAAAACAGTCCCAGTCAACAAAATTCACGCACACAAACAAGCACAACCAATCACAAAAAAACACACACACAGAGAGAAAACTACTCACCAAGAAACAGTCACCAAAAAACAAAAAAAAAATACAGCAGGAAAAGAAACAAACACAAATATATCAATCAAACAAACAGTCTCTCAAACACTTATCAAAAACCACTTTCAAAAATCTACTAACAAACACCTGATCACACAGAACACTAATCTGACAACTACAAAACACACCGCAACGAACAACAGGACAAAAGCACTTGGTTAAATGTGAAGGGACAAAGGGATGTACTTTTGCAAAGGAAGTGCGTTTGTGTGTGTCTATTTATACTGTTTGCGTAGTTCACAACGTTGCCCTAGTCCATTTCCAATTTCACTGATTGCGCCGCTCCCGAGTTGTGAGCATGCGCACAGCGGAGCTGACATGGTCTCCTTCAAGCGCGCATGCGCGAGCCGGCCGGCCCTTCATTTGCATGGGGTCACGGCTCATTTCAATGTAACACGCCCACGTCCTTCCCAATTTGTATTACTCCTCCTTACGCCTCTGAAAAAACATTACGCATGCGCAATTTTCTGCGCAAAAGCTACGAGAGTAGGGTGATTACGCAACAAAATTGCGCAAGTCTAACGTAAAGGCGGTGCGCTACGCCGGTCCAATAATGCGCAGATGTACCTGAATCTGGGCCATTGTGTCTTTTTTCAAAATTGTCGCTCTTTTTTTGTTTATAGCGCAAAAAATAAAAACCGCACGGGCGATTAAATACCACCAAAAGAAAGCTCTATTTGTGGGAAAAAAAGGATGTCAATTTTGTTTGGGAGCCACGTCGCACGACCGCGCAATTGTCAGTTAAAGCGACGCAGTGCCGGAAGCTAAAATTTTGTAGGTGCACAGTAGGCAAGTGGTTAAACATAAATAATATATTTTAAACGCTAAGCTCTGGTCGCATGTTGTAATGCGTCCATCCTTAGTAGCCCAACATCTCTCTTTATGTGACAGAGAGATGATGTAGAGATCCCCCAAACTCCCCCAAACTCCTGAGTTGTCACATAAAGAAGCGCATTGAAATCCTTGCTAACCGCAGTTGTGGTTCACTTTGTTTACACACACAGATCCACACTCCTGCCGTGATCATTGGCAATCGCGGGTGCGCGGCGGACATCGCCGTGCGCGCCCTAGATTGCCGGGAAGAAAGGACGTCATATGACGTCCACCCGGATCGGGAGAAGGGTTTCTGCCGGCGTTATTTTTTAATGGCCCGGTAAGGAAGAGGTTAACTGACAATTGCAACATTGTACCCAAACAAAAATGTTGTCCTTTTTCCCCACAAATAGAGCTTTTTTTTGTGGTATTTGATCACCTCTGCGGTTTTTATTTTTTTGCGCTATAAACAAAAAAAGAGCGACAATTTTGAAAAAAAAAAAAACAATACATTTTACTTTTTGCTATAAAAAATATATGCCCAAAAATGTTTTTAAAAAACAAATGTATTCATCAGTTTTGGCCGATATATAGTCATAGACATAAAAAGGGGAAATGGCGCTGCTTTGTATTTAATGATCCACCTGACTAGTGCAGAGGTGATTTAAATAAGTGGTGTAATAAAGTGTAATGTAAAACCAGTGTGGTTATTAATATAATGCGACTAAAATAGACATACCATACAAAATCTACAAGCAAAAAACTACAAATATCCCCAAAAATGTTTTTAAAAAACACATTTCTTCATCAGTTTAGGCCGATTTATAGTCATAGATATAATAAGAAAGGGAAAATTGTGCTGCTTTATAATTTATGATCCACCCAACTAGGGCAGAAGTGATTTAAATAAGTGCTGTAATAAAGTGTAATGTAAAATCAGTGTGCTTATTAATATATTTGCAAATAAAATAGACATACCATACAATATCTACAAGCAAAAAACTTTGAAAAAAATCCTTTAACAAAATGTGCAATAGTCCAAAGCTAAAAAAATATTGTTATTAATAGCAAATGTCCAAATGATCAATAGAACACATCATTAGGAAATACTGGCTTATTCTGAAATCAGATAGGATTCTATCCAAAATTCTTAAAAAAAAAAAAAAAAAGATTTATATACAAAAAAGGCCCTATGCTCAGAAACTACTCGGTTCATAACATGATCGATCCTCCCAAAACTGTTAAGATATTTTCAGGAATGAAAAGCTTTTATAGGTAGCAGAAATGCCTAGCCTGCAGAGTAAATTGGAAACAACCTAGGAAAAAAAAATCTTTTAGGTCAAGAACCAATCAAGAATACCAAATTAGGAAACTCATTACTTGCAATAGTACACACGTAACATATGTAATTGAGTGTCCCTGCCGCTTAAAGTATGTAGGTAGAACCACTAGGCCTATTTGTGTAAGGATTAGAGAGCCAATTAATAATATAAGGAAAGGCTTTCCCAAACATAATCTCTCTAGACACTGACGAATTTCACCAGAGGGACCCCACAGGATTAATTTTCTATGGTATAGATTTAATCATTGGAGAGGGGATAATAAAAGGATACAGGTGTCTCAGAACGAGACTAAATTGATAGACCGTTTGGGGTCTTTGGTGCCAGGGGGGCTGAACTCTGATATCGATCTTAATTGTTTTTTATCCAATTTTTAGGTAGGTCCCCATGCCCATTTTAGAACATTTTTATCATTGCACTTTTAGATTTTGTCTTAATACCATTGTTTATTATTTTCAAGTTTCCTACCCCATTGATACTTAGTATCTATCCTAATTATCTTTTAATGCCGCTTTCTTCTTTAGTGGGGGTTTCACATGTATTCTCATTAGGAACATGTACGACCATACACGTGAGGCAGTTATGTGAATGATCTTTTAGTATACAGGCTTTCTTTATTGGATACAGGCATTACTGTTCACATACGTTTCTTGTATTAAACCACATGTGGATATCCAACCATTGAAATAACAGTGTGGAGGACATCCCGGCAAGTGGGAGTCGAAACACATTTCATCATACGTCCCCTATCGGTGGATGGGTTATGTCCTTTGGTGGCTACCTCATTGCCTAAATTAACGCTGTGGAGGAGTAGAACACCCCGGATAGTGGGACACCAGGAGCAGGAGTATTCACTACATACTCTCTACCCCTGCATGGGTAAGGCTTTTTGGTGAGTGCACATACAAGAGGGGAGCACTGAAAAGTCGCTAATTTCCTTTTGCACAAGAAGTTAAGATAGACTGTGACTATCTGGATTCAGCACAAGTCACTTTGTTGGGATTCGTTTGAAATTTGGACATTTGCTATTATTAATAATAATTTTTTAGCTTTGGACTATTGCACACTTTGTTAAAGGATTTTATACACAGTTTTTCACAGTTTTTTGCTTATCGATTTTGTGTGGTATGTCTATTTTAGTCCCATTATATTGATAGCCACACTGGATTTACATTACACTTTATTACACCACTTATTTAAATCACCTCTGCACGTGCGATAGTCAGGTCAACCATTAATTATAGAGCAGTGCCATCTCCCCTTTCTTAGTATATATATATATCTGGCTTCACTAATGTGAAGTTTTCTCAGGGATGCAGCAGCTTTACATACACCTAAGTGCGGAATTTCTATCAAATATAGTTTTCTACATATTTTTGGTAAACAAAAACCGCAATAACTGTATATTGATTGGTTTGCGTAAAAAAGTATAGCGTCTACAAACTATGGAAAAGATTTATGGCATTTTCATGCCATTTTTATTATTATTATTTTTTACTAGTAATGGCGGTGATCTGATTTTTAGAGGTACTGCAACATTGCGGTGGACAGATCGGACACTTTTGACACATTTTTGGGACCATTGACATTTATACAGCTATCAGAGCTATAAAATGGCACTGATTACTGTGTAAATGTCACTGGCAGGGAATGGGTTAACACTAGGGGGCGATCGAGGGGTTAAATGTATTCCCTAGTTAATGTTTCTAACTGTATGGGGATAGGACTGACTGGAGTTGTTCTTACTTACTAGGAACAAACTTTATGTCTCCTTTCCCCTGACAAAACAGGCATTTGTCTGTTTACACACACAAATTGCTGTTCTAGCTCTCGTTCCCCCAATCACGGGTGGCCGGTGGCGATCGCAACTGCCGGACACATGCATCAGCTCCCCCGCTGTGCCGTGGGAGCAATGCGCGCCTCCGGAGGCTCTTAAAGGGGAAGACGTACTCGTACAGCGATTCACGGGAACGTACCACTTTGCCAACGTATATCGGCCTGAGCCGGTCAGCAAATGGTTAAGGAAAATAATAAACAGCATTCCTTGCCAGCATATTAATGGTTGATGAAGTCAGCAAAGCTTTGCCTCATTCACTAATGCCACGTACACACGATCACTTTATGTGATGAAAAAAAACGAAGTTTTTAAAAACGTCAATTTAAATGACCGTGTGTGGGGGAAAACGTTGTTTAATGTCTTGTGAAAAACGAAAAAAAAAAAAAAATTGAAGCATGCTTCAATTTTTTGTGTCGTTTTTCAAAACGTCGTTTTTTGTTTCACAAAAAATCACTGTGTGTAGCAAAAAAATGACGTTTAAAACAACGTTTTTCAACCCGCGCATGCCCAGAAGCTAGTTGTGAAGAAAGCTTCAATGGAAAAGAGTGGTGAACGTAACCTCGCTTTGCTAGAGCATTGTGAAAAAAACAATGGTGTGTAGGTAACATCGTCTTTGAAAATTGAAGTTTCAAAAACGTTGTTTTTTACTTCACAGAAAACGTCGTTTTTTTTCATCACATGAAGTGATCGTGTGTACGCGGCATAAGCCCTGGGGCAATTTTCTCTTCACAGTGCAAATTGTCTTTAATAAACCAACCCCATAATTTCAGAAGAGCCCTGGGCTATACTAAATAGTTCACCTTTTTCAAGGAATGATAAATGTGCATATTTTTTCAGGTTAAAAAAAAACATGCTTTTTTTTCTAACAGGATCCTGCAAAGTTGCACACCGATGATCACCAGATTGCAGGTGAAACGTCAGGCTCCTGCACAGCCTCTTTCTAGTTTTCATCCCATACCTATGTAAAGGCTTGTCGGCTTGTAAGCTTGAGAGAGTGTGAATGGAAATGATTGGGCTGATTAGTATGCTTGTGGCCCATTTCACCTACAAGTCCATCTACCATAGGCAGACAAAGCTAAGAGTATAAGCAGCTATAAGCATTCCTTTCTGGTTCGCAAATGATTGTAAATTGATTTTTAATGCTATCATTACTAAATACGTTTCTAGATTTGCTTAATGCATACATTGTGTCTCCAATAATTGTCAATGTTGTATAAGAGAACTGTTGCATTAAGTAATCATGCTCAGCATGATGTTCTGGGAATGCCCAATGTCACGATATTATTTCACAATTACAAGGTGAGAAAAGCATAGTATGTGGGAATAGAACAAGACTTGTATGGAAAAATACTTTTAAAACAAATTAAATAGAACAGCTTCCATTCCAGATGTTTTTGCTTAGACTGGCATGTGCTAATAAAGTCATCATCATCGTTAAACAAGATGTATTACATCCTTACCTCTTGTGAAAACTTTACATCTGTCTTTACACTCATGGCTGTCCCATAATGGTAACTTGTCTGGTACAGTCAGCCTACATTTAATTACATACATCATTATATGTGATGGCACAATATATCATTCTGCCCCACCACCTACAGCACTAGAGGTTACGAGTCACTTGAGTACTACCTTGTATGTTTTCATATCAACTGTGTGTTTATGTATGGGTGATTGTTGCTGGCTCTATTACTAATATAAAGGTTACAGCTATGAAAATGCCTTTCCCCTTAGAGCATTTCCGCAAGAATGCCTTAGAGACATTTTTCAGCTTACTGCCAGAATATTACTTGGTTAAAACCATGCTTACCATATGTTTACAGATTTTTTAATGTGCTTTATTGTTTTATCACTGTTATTGTTTTCACTGTAACCATTATGATGTCTTCCCTCTCCCTTTTGTATTTTTTCCATTGTTGAAACTGCATCAGAAGAAGATTTCCCTACTCCAGTGGTAGGAAGATTAAATTAAGAACTAAGAAGTGACTTGGCAACCTTCTAGGCTTTGAATCTCTAATGTAAATACAGAGCAGGTGCACTCAAAGAGGGAATGTGCTGAGACCCGACCAAAGTTCTACTGTGTACCAATTACAATAATTGCATTAAAACCTGGTCACAATGACCATAAGGGACAATCAGCCCCCTGTAAGCCTATAAGTGTCAAGTTTCTGTAGCACCCTCCTAGATAGGTTGCTAGGAGAGTTAGGTAAATGTAGTTTCTATTTGGCTTCACTGTAATCAGCGGTTGCTTTGGGTTGTTCTGGATGCAGGTTTGATTGTTTCCCCCTGCCTTCTGGAGGATTCTAGAATATGGTGAGCTGAAAAGGCAAATAAGAAACCTGAATATTTATGTTGTCTCAATCAATCCCTGGGGGAGATTGCCTAGAAGGTAGCTGTGGGAGTACATGCATAGTTTGAAGCCTAAGGCAGTGGGGGTCTTGTTCAGGAGCAGAAGTTCTCAGCTTGAAGGGCTGCTGCCCATTCAGGCAGCCCATTGAACATTCTACATGTGCTCATCAAGTTCCCAGTAATTCTAGAGCTAGAGGGGCCTATTTGCTGAGAATCTCTGAAACTAAACAAAGGATTTCACTTAGGATCCAGTCTGGAGAGATCATTTTAGAAATGTCTGATATTAAAAGGAAGCATCCAAGTATACATTGTGAGGGATTTGCTCGGTAGCGGGTGTGACTCCCTGGATGGGTTCACTACACACTGAACTATACAGAAAAGCAGTTGAGGATGGTTGAAAACAAAGGATATGGTTTATTCCGTATTACTGGATACAAGTGCAAGCATCAAAACAGCATAAACAAAACAAAACATAAAATAAATACTTGCCACTTGGGGCATCTATCTTCACAACACAGGAACCTACCTTTGGAGTCTGGCACAGCCTACTGCTGGGCAGACACTGCTGTTCAGACAGCAGAAAAACAATAGTCTTTTTTATTTTTATCACACAGAAAAATCAACAACCACCTCACCTCTTCAGAAGACTTTCTGACTGCTCTCCTTAACTCAAAAAGCCTCAGGATGCAGCAAGCAGTAGTCATCCTTTGAATAACTTATAGAGGCCTTAATTGCCTCATTCTGAACAGCTGAAGCTTTCCAAAGCCCTAAACCTTTCTGGCTATTTCTGCAGCCGACACCTAATAGTAGAAATGTATCTCCCGTCTGTGACAACACCCACAGATTTACCTGACTTCCTGTCACATACCCCCCCTCTTGTTTCAACCCTAGGGTTGGGACACAGGTTGCCAGGCACGCATGCACTTGGGACAACCCATCTGCATTCCCCATTTTAACACCGGGGCGATGCGTTACTACAAAACTAAATTCCTGAAGGGCCAGGAACCACCTATTTATTCTCCTATTGGTCTCCTTGTTCTGTGCCATCCACTTCAATGGGGCATGATCCGTCACCAGTTCAAACTGTCTACCCACGAGGTAGTACCGGAGAGAATCCAAAGCCCATTTCACCGCCAGACACTCTTTCTCAATGGTGGCATAATTCTCCTCATGGGCCTTCAACTTTCGGCTGAGGTACATAACAGGGTGTTCCTCCCCTTTGATAACCTGGGACAGTACAGCTCCTAACCCCACATTTGACGCATCTGTCTGAACCACAAAGTCCCGTGAAAAATCAGGCGAATTTAAACTGGCTGACTACATAAGGCCTGTTATAAAGCCTGAAAAGCTGCTTCTGCTTCGGGAGTCCATTTGGTCATGACAGACTCCTTCTCTTTGGTCAAATTGGTCAGGGGAGCAGCCTGTGAGGCAAAATGGGGGATAAAGCGGCGATAATATCCCACGATTCCCAAAAATGCACGAACCTGTTTCTTTGTAACTTTACGCCGGATACGATTTGAGAATTAGGATCTCAACTGCGGAGACTTCTCAGTATCGGACCCAGGTTTATCTCTCTTTTGTGCAGAGAGTTTGGGATCCTAGCATCACAGTCTCAGTCAAGAAATATGGCGCATATTCCTTCATAGGCGCCAGTAAAAACTCAAACAAATATAAGTATAAAGTCCAGGTAGAACTGATACTGTAGTTCAGGCTCACTAGGGTAATACCCTGGGGAGTGAGGTTGCACAAATACTGGATACAAATACAAACTCTAATAGCATGGTAAATAGTATTAGCGCCGTATGCCTCAAGAGTAATAGACTGGAAGCAGTGCAGCAGTGTTGAGGGAATGGCGTGAAAGCAGCGTTCCACTAATACTTGGAAACTACAGACCAGGCTCTAGTTAAATGCAGAAGTAGCCGAGCATGCATGGCATGTAATAAAACTTAACAGCAAAGTCCTCAAAGTAATAGGCAGTATATGTGCACACAGTAACATTTGAGAAGGAGGTACATAGGCATGAAAGACTTCCGTTATACTTGGTGACTTTAGAATGTAGAAATCATGGCAGGATCCTTATTAGAAGTACCAAACATAGAGAGACTATGGCTGCAGTAATTTCTGGTATAGTTAGCATACATAACTTAGCAGGCAGGAGAGTTCACAGGATAGCAATGCACAACAACATCAGGGTACTTGCGATACTGAAGTGAACGATGCAGGCATGAGGTCAGGCTCCAAGGGTCCAGACAGGTAAGGCTGGTGAAGCAGGCAGTGGAGTCTCCTGGTCCAGGTCAGGAAGCTGAAGTTCAGAGCAGGTATGTCTGGATGCCCAACCGACAGAGGCGTTGTCAGCAAAATAAAGGAACACTTCCTGGTTGGTGTTAGCAGCTTATATAGGCCGCCCAGCAACTTAACAGGAAGTCACAGGCTAATCAGGAAGTAACTATAGTTGAACTTCAAATGAGAGACTCTTCAGGAAGAAGGTTTGGGAAGGAAGTAACGGATGAGAGTTGACTGGGAAAGAAGCACAATTGTATTTAGTGCAAAGTTGTTCGTGAGACGTTACATTCTTGTTGGTGGGACGTGGCTAATCCTGAATAGCCTCAACTTTGTTTATTTGGGGCTTGATTAGACCTCTCCCAATGGTATACCCCAGATACTTCGCCTCTTCTAGCCCAAGGGTAAATTTTTTGGGATTGGCTGTAAACCCGGCTTCCCAGATGGAATCCAACACAGCCTGAACTTTTGGTAAGTGTGAGTCCCAATCCTTACGCTCAAAGGGTCTTATCCATGGTGCGTTGAAATGTGGCGGGAGCGTTCTGAAACCCAAAAGGCATCCTCCGATATTGGAAGGATCCTTCAGGAGTTACAAATGCTGTTTTTTGCCTGGCCGACTCTGAGAGAGGAATTTGCCAATAACCCTTGGTCAGGTCTAACGTCGTCATGTACCGGGCAGTGCCTAGGCGATCAATCAGTTCATCTATGCGGGGCATAGGATAGGTGTCAAGCTTAGTAATTTTATTCAGGAGGCGAAAGTCATTACAAAACCGCCAACTTCCATCTGTTTTGGGCACTAAGACAATGGGACTGGACCAGTCACTATTTGACTCTTCGATCACCCCCAGCTCAAGCATTTAAAAATACTACAATGTTTTTTTCTGCAACCTATATATTTCAGGCTGTGGCATATTTATATTAGAGGGTGTGTGATTACCACCCTAGGGCAATTGCAATCACGGAAAATTATGAAATTAAATAAGTATTTATAGAGTGCAGTCTATTTAAACTTATTAACAAAAATGTATTAAATTTCTAAATTTTTAAATGTCACTATTAATCACAAAAAGATATATCCATAATGATCTTGTATAACATTAAAGAACAGATATTTGGATCCACTGTGCAGTAATGTCTATTAGGGATGAGATTTGGGTTTAAAATGAATTCAACCTTAACCAAAACTTTTTTGCGGTTTGTTGCACAGTGAAACATTGTCGAGTGGCGGGGTTGACATAATTGACAATGCATCCACATCACTGCATGATGTGATTGAAGTGGGATTTACATTGGGGGATTCTGTACAATTATTGGCAATGAAGGAATTTTTCAGTGTTGATGTTTTTATTAAATTTTAACTCTTTTTCGGGTATAGGTACTAATGTACCGTTGTATTGTGTGTGTGTGTGTGTGGGTGTGTGTGACACACATCCTGGATGGCATAAAGCAAATATTCTGGATGGCTGCTCTTTCAAAAATACAAAAACCAGGGGACAAAGATGTAGAGGAGTTTCACACAAATTTTAGTGCTTGGTGAGTACCTTAATGACTAAGCACCAACCTTTGCGCAAAATGCGTCTACCTCTTTGTCCCCTGCTCCATCTGTTAACTACCTGTCACACAAAGCTTCAATAAAGAGGATTTTTGGAAGTGCAGCCATCCAGAATCTTTGCTTTATCGTTTCACTGCTAAGTTTGGTCAGTGTTTGCACCAAACCTCCTGTGAACTGACCCTAGCTAGCTCAGATCACGTATCCCTAGTGTTTATTGTTTTTTCAATCCTTTTTCTAAAAAAATCCAGTATTTAAGCAAAAAATAAGCAGCCCTCAAAGTTCTTAAATTTGCATATTTGTTATAGGTTAAGTATCCCGAACCATTGTAAATTAATGTTATAAAGACTCCATTCTAGAGTCTTGGCTTGGTAAAATAAAATATGAATTATTTAGTTTTTCATAGAATTATGTTGCCAGATATTAACATTCACTACCTGCATATACTGCACAATTATAATTCTTTTCAAATAAAATACTGTTATTACCTATCCCACAGCCTCGCGGTAAGTGTATAAATAAGGGGAAATATTGTAACAAATTATTTGTATGCCCCCTTTGTTTTTGTGTTTATCTGGCCTTTCATTTGAAAAATATAAATAAACAGAGGAAAAAAGAAAAAAAAAAAAAAAAGAAAAGAGATGGGCAGAAAAAGGAAGGGAATGTTACTTAGGTTAACAATAGTAGTATCACTCTAACTAGGCATAATTTAAGACTATGATTTGTTAATTTGATATGTTGTAGGTCTTAATTGCTGATTGTATATATTTTTTCCAGTTTGGACAGATAGCTAGATCTGTTTCTTTGAAATGTAACAAGGGCTTATTCCCTCCCTTGATATTGCTGATATTGTCTGTATGTTTTGTTGTAACTTGAAAATCCTTGAATAAATAATTATATTTAAAAAAAAAAAATGTTGTGGGCGGAAGCCAGACTGTAGGGGGTCAAGAAGGTTGTTGTCCATGAGATAGCGACTCATTCGGTCATGGACAATGCGTTCGATGAGCTTGGAGGCAAACGGGAGTAGGGAGATGGGTCTTCAGTTATTCAAACAGGTGGGGTCTAGTGAGAGTTTTTTTAAGTAAGGGAGTGACCAGTGCATGACTAACCACTAGTTTCAGTACGAAACGCATCAGAAGTCAGGTTTTATTTTATTTTGCTGTGACTTGTAGTGCTGTCCTTCTTTTAATAAAAGGCTTTAATTTGTTCAGAGTGTGGCTGTCCAGAGACAATCTTTGTTCCTGCTTTGCTAAGTGCATTGCCTGCACCTGAGTTGTCTGCAACGGAGGATATTTATTTGGGTTCCCACCTGGAGCAGCTATTCCCTTTTCCCCGAGTAACCAGTGCATGTTTGAGCATGGAAGGAAAGGTGCTGTAGGAGTGGGAGAGGTTGAAGATGTGGTTTAGGGAGTTGAGGATAGAGCAGGAAGGTGGTTGCAATAATTGAGAGGTGACAGGGTCCAGGGGACAGGTAGTGCTGTGGGCTATGGAGAGGAGTTTATCAACTTCATCTGTTGTAACTGGGCAAAAGGAGGAGAGTATTGAGTGTGGTGTTGAAACCAATGCGTTGGGCAGGGGAGGAATTTAAATTGCTGGATATCTCCTTGCGATATGTGTTGATTTTGCTTTTGAAATGGTTGGCAATCTGTTGAGCGGTAAGCAAGTTGGTGGGTGGAGGCAGTGGGGGGTGAAGTAAGGAATAATGCCCTGTACACACGATCGGTTCATCTGATGAAAACGAACGAATGGATTTTTTCATCAGCTATCTGATGAAGCTGACTTTCACCAGTCTTGCCTACACATCGGTTAAAAATCCGATTGTGTCCAACGCGGTGACGTAAAACACAACGACGTGCTGAGAAAAATGAAGTTCAATGCTTCCGAGAATGCGTCGACTTGATTCTGAGCATGCGTGGATTTTTGATTAATGGATTTCCCCACAGACGATCATTTTTTTCTATCGGTTTTTTAACCATATGAAAATTTTAAAACATGTTCTATTTTTTTCACCGATGGGAAAAAAACTGATGGGGCCCACACACAATCGGTTCATCTGATGAAAACGGTCCTTCGGTCTGTTTTCATCAGACGAACCTATGGTGTGTACAGGGCATAAGGGTATAAAAGAGTTGATGAGGTTTGGATGAGAGGGTTTTGATGAAGAGTGTTGTAGTAGGTTTGGTTAGCAATGTGGAGGCAGGAGTTGTATTTGAGAAGGGCAGATTTGCAGAGGGTAACATCTTGTAGGGATTTAGATTTATGCCATGCTCGCTCAAGAGCACGACTGCGTCTCTTGAGACTTCTGGTGTCACCTGTTTGCCAGGATTGTGGCA
Organism: Rana kukunoris; assembly: GCA_029574335.1. Classification (NCBI taxonomy): domain Eukaryota; kingdom Metazoa; phylum Chordata; class Amphibia; order Anura; family Ranidae; genus Rana; species Rana kukunoris. The sequence goes on from JAJQKJ010001283.1 coordinate 50,364, forward strand.
GATGGGGCCTGGTTTTGTGTGTAGAAAGAGGAGCAAGACCGTCTAGGGAGGATGATAATGTGGTGTTGTAGATGGAAGTGGTTAGGTCTGGACAGGACAGGGGTGCGATTTTGTCGATATGATGGTAATGAATGTCTATACCTGGAAACATAATTTTAAGAGAAAGAAAAAAATTCATATTTTATTTAACCAAACCAAGACTTCAGGATGGAGCTTTTATTACATTTGTTTAGAATGGTTCTGGATACTTAACCTATAAAAAATATATAATTTAAGCCATGCTGTCTACCAGCTGCACACATAGAAAAATCCACAGGCCAAACACATTCAGTATTAATGCGAAATCCAAACAAAGGCCTTCCTTTATAACTGTAAGTAATGTAATTGGTATAATGATGTGAAAATAAGTACAATTTCTTTAAAAAAATTAGTGAGTTAGTAATAAATTATCCTTTATATCATAGTTTCGATAGAGACGTTTGTACTATATTAAAAAGGAGATAAAAAATGATTATTTTAACAATACAACCTTGTTTTTCTCTTTAATTATATATTATAATAAAGGTTTTATATCTCATCCGTTCCAGTATTATACATTACATATGGTAATATAAAATAATATAAAACGTTTGAAATACTATTTCTGTTGTAACAGCAACATCAAGGACACAGGATGAGAGACAGGAAGGGGTCCACAACAAATGGAAAAAGTCATATAAAATCAAAGTAATATACTGTATAAAAAAAGTAATATGTTAATGATAAATCAGATTTGTAAATAGACATGAGCAAACCGATTCACTAAAAGCAATACAAGAGATGATCAGAGACTGCAGGAAATGATACAACAGATCTATGCATTACATGCAGCCTACCAGTGCCCACCAAATGGAGCCTGCCAATGTCCACTAAATGCAGTTTATCAGTGCCCACCAATTTCAGCCTACCACTCCAGTGCCCACCAAATGCAGCTTGTCAGTGCCCATCAAATGCAGTCTATCAGTGCCCATCAAATGCAGCTTATCAGTGCCCACCAAATGCAGCTTGTCAGTGCCCATCAAATGCAGTCTATCAGTGCCCATCAAATGCAGCTTATCAGTGCCCATCAAATGCAGCCTTATCAGTGCCCATCAAATGTAGACTTCCAGTGACCATCAATTGCCGCCTACCTGTGCCCATCAAATGCAGCCTCATCAGTGCCCACCAAATGCATCCTACCAGTGCCCGCCAATTGCAGACTACCAGTGCCCACCAATGAAGCCTACCAGTGCCCACCAAATGAAGCCTACCAGTGCCCACTAAATGCAGCTGATCAGTGCCCACCAATTGCAGCCTACCAGTGACCACCAAATGCAGATTATCAGTGCCCATCAAATGCAGCCTCATTAGTGCCAATCAAATGAAGCCTCATCAGTGCCCACCAATTTCAGCCTTCCAGTGCCTACCAAATGCAGCCTACCAGTGCTTACCAAATCTAGCCTATCAGTGCCATTAAAATGCAGCTTATCAGTGCCCATCAAATGCAGTCTGCCAGTGCCCATCAAATGCAGCCTGCCAGTGCCCATCAAATGCAGCCTGCCAGTGCCCACCAATTGCAGTCTGCCAATGCCCACCAATTGCAGCCTGCCAGTGCCCACCAACTGCAGCCTGCCAGTGCCCACCAACTGCAGCCTGTCAGTGCCCATCAACTGCAGCCTGCCAGTGCCCACCAATTGCAGCCTCGTCATCAGTGCCCATCAAATACCTAATCAGTGCCCATCAAATGCAGCCTTATCAGTGCCCATCAAAAGCAGCCTACCAGTGCTCATCAAATGCAGCCTACTAGTGCCCATCAAACGCAGCATCGTCATCAGTGTCCATCAAATGCAGCCTACCAGTGCCCATCAATGGTGGCCTACCAGTTCCCACCAATTGTAGCCTACCAGTGCCCCTGGATCACATAGAGCAGCGATGTTATCCTGATGCCATGGAGCTTGGATTTGAATCTCCTGGGTGGCCATTTTTCCCACTTTCTAGACTGGCTTGCGGATCCTGTGATACATGTCACACTGATTCAATTCTGCATTGGATAAGTGTTCTGTCTATCTCACAGGAGCTGCCTAGGAGCTGACTTTGTTACAGCACTGCCATGCATTTCAGACCAAAGCTTGTACGGTGTGTGTGACCAGGGCCGGTGCAAGCATTTTTGTACACACATGTGAAAATGCATTTTGGTGACCCTCCTCCACATGGCAACCCTGAGCTGTCTACAGCCTTGTTAGTACCTCTGTAATGTTGCGCTCACAATGTGATGGGGTGCAGCATGAAGGAAGTCACACAGCATTGAAAATTTGAGCTGTTCTGAACTGGCACCCCCCATATCCTCCATCCCAGCACATCCCCATTCCAGTACATATCCTTCCCCACCCAATTCACCCTCTCCAAATCCCTCCAGCACAAATCCTCCCTTCACCCCCTAACCAGCATAATAAATATGCCAAAATGTCTTCTCCCAGCAAAAATTATCTACCCCAAATCCAACTTCTAGCACAGATTTTCCTCCCAGTTCTGGCACAGATCCACATCCCCCACCATAGCACAAAACCTCCTTCCCCTCTTCAAATACCATCAGATCCACTTTTCCAGCTAAAATCCTCTCCCTACTTTTAGTACAGCTAGGTTACCTCCCTGCTCCCAACTTGTGACTGGAAGGTGAAGGTATAGCAGCAGAATGATAAAGTAATCTCTCTGCTCTCTCCTCTCATCTTGTTCATTGTCAGAATATGTGCACATTAGACACCTGATTACTGACTCTAGCTCTCCCAGTCTGGGACTGCCTGCATTGGATTACAAGAGGCTAAAATAATGTCAAACTTGGATATTTTGCTGCATTTAAACACATTTAGTGCTCCCCTGACCCCCAGAAGCAAGTGACAGGGAGGGCTGACATTTTACCTCAGGGTGTAGTTTTCAGGCAAGGTGCAGAATATGTACAGATGGGCACCAGTGACCTTTGAATGCAAAACAAGGGGAGTTTATTAGCTTTCACTCAAATTCCAGTGGGTGAGGAGTAGGGAATCCTAAACATCCATTATCAGCCTGCAGACTCATACTCCAACAGCAAACTTCAGTATAGGAAAAAGGGCCCAGAAACCTGTACCTTTTTAGAAGGTATATTATTTAGTAGCAGCAGCCTTAATGATCCTCATGATTTTCCAAGCTCTCCATGAGTTCCCACTCCAAAGACACCTTAGGCAGCAGACTCACCACTGGTACTCCATCCCAGGCATCACTTTGCTTCCCTGCCTTTTGCAAGGCTCCCTACGCCCAGGTCCTCAAGCAGCAAGACCACACTGAACAGACAGGTTCCTTCTACTCCAATCTCATGCAAAGGCTTCTTAGACCACTGCTGAATCACTCAGCTGTTGATACACACCCTCCCCAGGCTGCAGGCCAGGGTTTAGAGAGAGCTCACATATTTATGCTCTTCCACAGCATGCACCAGTGGCAATAAATCTCCTACTGGTTGGCTTGGGGAAACATACATTTTCCTAAGTAAGTTTTTCTATGACATCTCATATTATTACCAAAAGTACCAGTGACACCTACTAACAGCAGAGAGAATCCACAGTTATACGGATTTAAGGGCAAAACCAAATGAAACATTAAAATAATAATACAAATAAAAAATAAAAATAGCTCTTCTATCTTCTAATAAAGAAAAGAAGCAGCTTACACTCTGGAATAAAAGCTTTTGAGTGCTCTTTATCAAGCCAAAAAGGTACTTGCTACAGTGGACTCACCACAATGCCAATATTTTTTATTTGAAATATTACAGCAATAAACAAGGAACAAGAATTGCATGACCTATAGATCTAGTACAGTGGTGGGACATTCCCAGAGTACATATGATTAAGGAAATATAGTAATAGAAATGGCGATCGAATGAAAAAAGTCAATATCATTCTATACAGGGAGGTTTAGAACAAACCAGTAGGTTCACAACAGTAGGTTATTCTTTCGCAGTATAAATGGATGCAGAGGGAGAAGCTATGATCCCTGAGATGTACAGGACAATATAGGATGTACATAGACCAACAGAGTGTCATGATAAACAACAAAAATGAAAACATGCAGCTTGAGCCAACAATGTGACGGTTTGTAAAAGGATATAATTATTGGTAATAAAAAATAAATATTATTGAGGAAGAGGAGTATAAGATATGGCTCAAGATGTTTACAGATGAATTTGAAATTTAGGGAGTTGAAGCTGGGCTTTGGCAAAGGCAAATTCAATAAGGCTAAATGAGAAATTATATTGTGTCTTAAAGAAATGGAGGGAGTGCAAATGTTACATTTTCTATAGCTAGTAAATGTCAATAAGGACATACAGTTAAGAGCACATGATGATGGACAGGCCAGTCTTTTATGCCAAATTCCAGTAGATAGTTGTGGAGAGAGAGAGTTGTTAGTTAGCTAAAATATTTTATGTTGATAGGTACATTTTTTAAGATTAAAATGTTTTGTTTTGCTGCAAGCCTTCACTTTAAAAATTGTACACTCTTGTTTCGGGGATATTATTTTGGAGTTTTCATTTTTTTTTGTGTTTTTTTTTTTTAATTGTATTTTATGTTGATAGGGTCTTTCTCAAGTTTGGGTGCCTAAAGTAAGGCATTAACCTCTTCATTACCTCAAATTAGTGGCCACCAGTGTATAGGAAGAATATGTTCAGGTGTTTTTAACTAGCCTTGCAGGATAAATGTAATGTTTGCATGTGTGCGCTATAATCTGTTTTGTACTGTCTTTGGTCTCATAGCAGCACTATCTTAGATATATAGCATTTTTAGGGTGTGCCCCCCAAGTATGTTTTTGTATTTTGTATAGACCCCTCCCCCTCTTCATTACCTCACCTTAGTGGCCACCAGTGTATAGGAAGGATCCCTTCAGTTCTCCCATATAGAGGAGTTTATCTCCCAAGGTTGAGACACTAGGGGCCAGATTCACAAAGAGATACAACGGCGTATCAGTAGATACCCCATCGTAACTCGGAATCTGCGCCGGCGTATATTTAAGCGTATTCTCAAAGTGAGATACGCTTAAATATTGTTAAGATACGACCGGTGTAAGTCTCCTACGCCGGCGTATCTTAACTGCATTTTACGCTGGCCGTTAGGGGCGTTCCCGCTGATTTACGCCTAGAATATGTAAATCAGGGAGATACGCCTATTCACAAACGTACGCCTGGCCGACGCAGTGAATTTACGACATTTACGTAAGGCGTTTTGCGGCGTAAAGATAAGCCACCAAAAAGATGGCGCATCCTATGTTAAGCATGGACGTCGGGACCGCGTAAACATTTTCAGATTTTACGTTGTTTGCGTAACTCGTCCGTGAATGGGGCTTTACGTTGAAACCAATGCGTCTTAGCGTTATAATTTGGAGCATGCGCACTGGGATACGTCCACAGACAGCGCATGCGCAGTTAAAATACAACGTAAAAAAACGTGGGGTCACAACACATTTAAATAAAACACACCCACCTCATCCACATTTGAATTACCCGGGCTTACGCCAGCCCATTTACGCTACACCGCTGTAACTTAGCTTGGTGAATACAGCATTTGCCTCGCTAATTTACGGCGGCATAGCGTATCAGAGCTACGTTACGCCAGCGGAAATTTAAACCACGCTACGTGAATCTGGCCCTAGGTTCTTCCATTCTATTAACAGGTTAGGACCCACTAATTCAGGGTACTTTGTCACAGTAAGTGGGCTTAGCACTATATGACCATATAGTGTGACAAAACCCCCGTATTTTTGAATATGTTCAGGTTTTTTAACTAGCCTTGCAGGATAAATGTCATTTTTGCTTATGTGCTATAATCTGTTTTGTAACCTGTGAACAGGACACTGGAAATGTGTCCTGGACAGCAGGTTTATTTCCCCATTATTTGAGCTGGGTTCCCTTTAAGGAGGACATTTTTAAGTACTGTACTCAGGGATTCGCACCTATGGGGGGGGGGGGGCTCTGGAGTAATGCGGTTGGAGAGGAAAGGACCAATTTTCATTACTATCTGGATTGATAGGTCCTCTTTTGGGACCTGACATTCTTGGGGTTTGGCGAGACCTTTGTGGAAGGAAAGAAGCTCCAAACCCTGATTACAGGGACTTTGGTCCTGAAGGAGTTAAGCCACCTGTAAGGGAGACTTGAAAGCCAAAAGGAAGGAATCAGCACCTGTGTCTACGAGGAAGAATTCTGTAGAGTGGTTCACAAGATGGGAGCAAGTGTGAACACTCTAGCAAGAAAGGCTTGTTGTGGAACCCCTGTGGCCTCTATGGCACTCCGAAACAAGTGGGAAATCCAGTGTGGGACTGAGAGTCTGGCGGTGAGCCTGTTGTATGGTTTTCTTGATACCAAAAGGATGAACTGCTTGCTTTACTTTTGCTAAAAAATATATTGTTTGCTGTTTTAAACGACCAGTAAAGACTGTTCAGTTTTATAAGCGGCTTGCTGGTGATCTCAGGCCCTCCACATGTCACATATTATTGTCCATCTGTTTTTAAGCTGACTTTTGTTACAGCACACTGCTGTGTCTATTGAAAGGGGGAAACAAACATGTGCAGGAACACTGTGCACCTAAACAACCACACATTTTAATACTCATGTTCAATGCACACCATCCCCTTAGGTAAAGTCCTTCTGCTGGCCAATTTTAAATGGCCAAAATTTAACAACAAAGTTCACCCCAATAGACTTCACCAGGGGCCAAATTTTAGGCAAGATTTAGTAAACCCTTGGTAAATCATACCTAGGCAGATTCACCCATTGCTACATACATACAGTAGATAGACTTAATTTAATATTTTCTGTCATTATATATAGTATCACTACTTCTAAATGGAAAGAAGACTTCTGGGTAAATAATCCAACACTAACTTGTGTATTTAAAGGGTCACTAAAGGAAAAAAAAATGTTCTTTAAAATAACAAACATGTTATACTTACTTCCACTGTGCAGTTCGTTTTGCACGGAGTGGGCCCGATCCACGTCTTCTGAGGTCCCTCGGCGACTGTCTCTGGTCCTCCCCACAAGGACTCATCACCTTCATGCGAGAGAGCTTGCATGGTGATGAGTTCTTGCGGGAGCGCTCCCGCGATACAGCGAATGACCATAGCCCCTCGGCTGTGCTGTTCTCAATCCATCCGCTCTAGCCAATTAGCGACCAGGCTGAGCGGCGAAGAGGATCTCGGGAACCGAGCGTGGGACTTTCAAGGGATCAGGTAAGTAAAACTGGGGCTGGGGGGGGGGGGGGCGGCATCATCAGATGTTTTTTCACCTTAATGCATAGATTGCATTAAGGTGAAAACATGTCTACAACTCCTTTAAGTCAATTATTACTTTTTAGGCAGCAAAAACAGTTTTTCAGTAATCTGTTTTGATACCAAAGGCCCCTTTCACACTGGGGCGGAAGGCGCGGTGGTGATACAGCACCGCTAAAAATAGTGGAGCTATACCGTCGCAATTGCCGCGGGATTCGGCCGCTAGCGATGTGGTATTACCCCCACTATCGGCCGATAATGGGTTAATACCGCCCGCAATGCACCTCTGCAGAGGCGCATTGCGAGCGGTATTACCGCGGTTTCCCATTGTTTTAAATGGGAAGGAGTGGTGAAGGAGCGGTATACATACCTCTCCTCTCACTGCTCCAAAGATGCTGCTTGCAGGAGATTTTTTTCTCTCCTGCCAGCGCATCGCCTCAGTGTGAAAGCCCTCGGGCTTTCACATTGAAAAGGCTGGGCAGGAGTTTTTCAGGCGCTATTTTTAGCGATGTTCCGCCTGAAAAACTCCTCGGTGTGAAAGGGGTCTTACTTAGATGGACACAAATACCTATTCAGGAGTAGTGTAACATTCAGGTTCTGTAATATTTCCAAATTTAGCACAAGTACATTGTGCTTGGATTGGGAGCTCTTTGCTTGATACACTATGAAAGAAGGCCCAACATTATTTTGCTTAAAAGACTTTCAGATGCATACATAAATTATTCCACCAATTCCATCAATGTTGAATTATTGAACAGCATTTGTAGCATTCTGCAATCCTAGGCCTCATCAAGTAAACTGTAATAAATCTTTCTTTGTAAATCATTTATCTTCTGGTGACCAACCACCGTCTTCATTCCAAGATAAATAAGCAATATACAGTATGTTTTCCTTTGTATTTTATGTTATGATTTACATCAGAAACAAAGGCTTATATTGATTTTGCTAAACTGACATTCTCTTGTAAGGAGTAGCATTTTAACTGGTTTAGTTACTGGCATAAATAGACTTGCGCAGGGCTAGGCGCAGGGCTTATTAGGAGGTAAAAAGTATTTGTAAAGTAGGGTTTCACATAGGCTTTATTGTTGGACATCAGGATCCTAATTTGTCTAAGCTCATTAATTGTAAAAGTCTCAAGATTACCTGTCTACTTGAGATCTCTCTCAAAATACTGTGAGCCAATTTGACTGAAAACAGCACAGACAAGCATATAATTTTTTTGGAGCTCTCATGGGAGAAATCAATCCAACAGCTATCCTATGAAGGTTGGACATTCAGGATTGTTTTGTAGTGTTATTATTACTTTGACTTAAGAAAAGAAAGCGTGAAATGCTTTCAGGTCCATTTTGGTTTTGTTTGGTTTATGTTGCATATCTGACAACACTGATCAGCTGAATTTAAGAGCAACTCAAAGAAAGACTAAAAAAAAAAATCTCCCTTGTTGTAAGGATTTAAAAAAAGCTAAATTGTAGACAGCAACACTTAGAAAATATGTCCCGTAAACAAAAAAAAAAAACACATGCAGCCTGTTAAAATGTGGATCGCTACTTGTACTTGTAATCTCCTTTAGTCCTGCACTGATTATGTCCTTTTGTGTATATGGGGGTGTGTCTTATTATATTACCCCTGCAGCATAATTTTTCTTGGTACCAACAAGAACATTACAACAGGATTAAAAATATTTAATCTTTATAAAAATGTCATATACAGTATAACAAAGTTTTTATACAAAAGAGAAATATATAGATACAAAATTCCCTCTTGATTGGCTATACTATAACCACAATGATTGCCCGCTTCTTCAGGAGAAAGAGAATACAATCCTGTAACAAAAAACAGAAGGTAATAATTGTAGCGGGGTATCGCCCTTCTGATGTGATACAAAAGACTACCATTGCTGATAGTGAAGGATCTCAGCTCCCTCCGGTCACTGAGTTGTGTTATAGCCACCTGTTGTTTACACTTTATTCTGGTACCGCAGTGAATTTTGGGGATTGAGTTCAGAAGGAGAAGAGACTCCATTCGCCCTGGCATGTAATGAACTACATTACCCAGAGAACAGCTGTGCAACCCCAAGATGATTTGCCTTCCGCACCTCCTGCTTAGGGAGGTAATTTAAGGGAGAGGACGTGTTTGGCGCGCTCTTTCTCGGGACCGCCTCTTCAACCCAGGAGGACACTCTCAGGTTGAGGCCTACATACGCCCGGGCGGAGCAGCTTCGAGACGGAGGGACGGAGCTTCTCTGCTGGAGTCATCGGACGAGATCCCATTTACCCTGAGACCTGTCTGAGGACCGGAGACTGCTGACTGACCAGACGGTGTGCCGTAGAGGGACAAGGCCTGAACCGGTTGGGTGAGATGGGCACTTGCCTGAAAGTACTTATTGTCTTGCGGAAGGGCGGATCGTTGATATCCATCTTTGACTATCCAGGAAACTTTTAACAGTTTAACAGTTTACTATTACCCTTTGGATTATAAATTGTTCTTTGTGCGCCATCACATGCCAACGTACAAGTGCACAAACGTTTAGCAGGAGACTGTATTGAAGTTTGGCCTAGGAAGCCAGGCCATCCTGATTAGTTATAGTTATAGTATGGGTTATCTTTTAGAGTTGTCTATTCACTACATTCATTGCATTGCTCGTTGACCGAGTAATCAGTTCTATTACTTTATATGGTATTGTAGAGAGGGTGAGGTTTGGCAAGAGGGCATTTCAATGTACATGTTTTGTTGAAGGGGCCGCCTCTTGCTGTGAGCTCACACAGGTCTATTTGACATTGTAGTTTAGCTCACACTTAGGGCTAGATTCTCATAGAATGGCCGCTGGCGTAGCGTAAGCCATTTACACTACGCCGCCGCAACTTAATGGAGCAAGTGCCGTATTCACAAAGCACTTGCTCCATAGTTTGCGGCAGAGTAGTGTAAATGGCCCTGCGTATCCCTGCGTAATTCAAAGGGGGCAGCTTGTATTTAAATTAAGCGCGCCCCCGCGTCGATCTAACTGCGCATGCGCCGGGCCGGGGAAAAAGCCCAGTGCGCATGCTCCAGCTCACGTCGGAAAGCGTCGTTGAAACCGATGTCAAAACGACGTGATCGTCACTTACGCAATGCCCTATTCGCGAACGACTTAGTAAAACGACGTAACCGACGGAAAAAAACGACGCTGACCCACCGCCATACTTAACATGGCAACGACGGAACTTCGTCGGGGGAACCTACCCCTCATATCGCAGGGGGTAGGTTTACGCTTACGGAAACGATGCAAACGACGACGGGGCAGCGTAAAAATGTTCGGGAATCGGCGTATTAGGCTCATTTGCATAGGCAAATGAGGAAAACAACGGTAAAGGCCCACCTAGCGGCCAGAAAAGTAATTACATCTACGATCCGATGGTGTAAGTGTTTTACACTGTCGGATCTTCACTGTATCTATGCGTAAGTGATTCTAGAATCACACGCATAGATACCCAGTAAAAAAAACAGAGATACAACGGTGTTTCCTGCGATACACCGTCGTATCTCTTTTGAGAATCTGGCCCTTAAACTTTAACATTGTTACTGATATTGGAAGGATCTGCAAAAAGAGTGTCACTGTTTTACTCATGTTCCTTTGTTTCTTCTTTAAGGAAAGCATTACTTTAATTATCTTGAAGTCTGTGTGCAGCCTATCTTTCATATTACAAGACCCCTTTCATCTAAGGTAACCCCTTTTATTTGTATAATTTGTTGAAGTGTAACAGGACATTGTGCTTCTCCACAAGCTACTGTGGTCCACTACTCCTATAGTACCAGGTGTGTCAAGGGAGGGTTTTGAGACACTTTAAGGCTCACAGAGCGTAGACCCAAAACAACCAGCAGCTCCTTCGGGGGTAGTGCTACATAATAATAGCAACATGTGAATGTATAAATATAGTCAGAGAACAGATTATATATAATTGATGGAAATGGTGGTCAATCAGACACTCAACCCCAGGTGCAAGATAGAGTCAAAAAGACACACACAGGTGCCAGACCAACTAGTGCAAGTTTACATCATCATTGTGGTTATAGTATAGTATAGCCAATCAAGAGGGAATTTTTATGTCCTTCTTGGTACCAAGAAAAAACCTGCTGCCCCTTTATATAATTTTTTATTTTATAGTTCAATGTTTTAGGATGCAGGTACCATAATATTGGGTTAATACCCATTTAATACGGAGCATTTGTCTTCTGACTACCTCATGGAAATCTGATTGTCAAACAGTATCAAAATCTTGAGAATTTTTATCTTCAGCCAACATCCACTGCAAATTCCAACTGGTTAAATCAATTTTCTTATCACTAATAGCTGTGTAAAAATGGGTTACGTATTCTAACTTATACATTTGTGTGCATACCGATGATTAAAAGGTGTACAAAATGATGTGAAACTACTGGGGAGGTATTTACATAAGAATACTCTAAATCCTACAATTTAAAAAGTCCATAAAACGAGATTAGCACATGTAATAAATAAAGCACTCAATCCACACAGGAAATGTAAAACTTTCATATGATGTTCAAAAAGAAACCCATGAAGCTCAAATTAACAAGTCCAAATTAACAAATTCATTTTATTTAGCAATTCGCTCATATGAAACTGTTTAAACTAAACTGAAAAATAGAAATTAAAACACTGCTTTTTTTTTAAGAAACTATGCTCATCAAAATACATAGGGGTCAATTCACAAAGAGAAACGTTATCGGTTTCACCCAGGTGTTAAATTACCGCCCCTTATTTAACGCTTAGAAACATGGTATTCACGAAACTGTAATCGTTATTCAACATAGCCGATTATGGTTTTCAACTGATGACCGTTATCCAAGGCGTTATGCTAAATTTTTGAAACGTTAGACGAAAAGTTATTTTTTAACCGTTCAAGCCTTATTATAACGTCCCACACTTAATTATTAACTCCCAAACTTAATTAATAACGTCCCAAACGTAATAATTAC
>JAJQKJ010002524.1:0-76613 GCA_029574335.1 Rana kukunoris
CTATAGAGTATCCAGAAAACACGAAACGTCGGGTTGGAGTTCCTATACAAGCGGCGTAATTGTATTACGCCGTCGTATCGGAACTTCAATTTTAAAAATGGCGCGCGGGGCGTTCCCGCTGATTAACGCCGAGAATATGTTAATCAGCGGGAATCGGAAATTCACGATCGTATTCGGGCGCGACGCAGTGACTTTCCGACGTTTCCATAAGAGATACGCGGCGTAAAGATAAAGCAGCCCCCTAGTGGAGTATCCTATGTTAAGTATGGCCGTCGTCATCGCGTCGAAAAAAAAAAATTTGCGTCGTTTGCGTAAAACGTCCGTGAATGGGGATTGACGTCATTGACGTTCCCTGAAAGAATTTGGAGCATGCGCACTGACAGTTGACGCATGCGCAGTACGTTCGCCGCGGGATCGCGCCTAGTTATAATAATACACGCCCCCTACCCACCCAATTTGAATTCCGCCGGCTCATTTTCGCTACGCCGCCGCAACTTTAGGAGCAAGTGCTTTGTGAATAAAAGGTACTTGCTCCTAAAGTTACGGCGGAGTAACGAAAATGAGAAACGTTACACCCAAGTAAAGAAGCGCCCATCTACCTGAATCTGGCCCAAAGTGTATGAATTTTCCATATATTATGGTATACGGGGGGAGATCCTGGGGGTATTATATATATATATGATTGGGGGGAGATCCTGGAGGTATTATATATATATATGGGGGGAGATCCTGGAGGTATTATGGGTATACGGGGGGGGGAGATCTTGAAGGTATTATGGTATACGGGGGGGGGATCCTGGAGGTATTATGGTATACGGGGGGGGGGGGAGATCTTGGAGGTATTATGGTATACGGGGGGGGGGGAGATCTTGGAGGTATTATGGTCTACGGTGGGGGGGGGGAGAGATCTTGGAGGTATTTATGGTATACGGGGGGGAAACCCCTGGAGGTATTATGGTATACGGGGGGGATTCCTGGAGGTATTATGGTATTACGGGGGGGGGGGGGATCTTGGAGGTATTATGGTATAGGGGGGGATCCTGGAGGTATTATGGTATACGGGGGGGGGGGAGATCTTGGAGGTATTATGGTATACGGGGGGGGAGATCTTGGAGGTATTATGGTATACGGGGGGGGAGATCTTGGAGGTATTATGGTATACGGGGGGGGAAACACTGGAGGTATTTATGGTATACGGGGGGGGATCCTGGGGGGTTATTATGGTTATACAGGGGGGGGGGGAGATCTTGGTGGAGGTATTATTGGTATACGGGGGGGGGATCCTGGAGGTATTATGGGTATACGGGGGGGGATCCTGGAGGTATTATGGTATACGGGGGGAGATCTTGGAGGTATTATGGTATACAGGGGGGGGGAAACCTGGAAGGTATTATGGTATACGGCGGGGGGGGGGAGATCTTGGAGGTATTATGGTATACGGGGGGGGGAGATCATGGAGGTATTATGGTATACGGGGGGGATCCTGGAGGTATTATGGTTATAGGGGGGGGGAGATCTTGGAGGTATTATTGGTATACGGGGGGGGGGGGGTGGGAGGGATCTTGGAGGTATTATGGTATACGGTGGGGATCCTGGAGGTATTATGGTATACGGGGGGGGGAGATCTTGGAGGGATATTGGTATACACAGGGGGGGGGAAGAAACCCTGGAGGTATTATGGTATACGGGGGGGGGGGGAGATCTTGGAGGTATTATGGTATACGTGGGGGGGGGCGAGATCTTGGAGGTATTATGGTATACGTGGGGAGGAGATCTTGGAGGTATTATGGTATAACGGGGGGGGAAAGCTGGAGGTATTATGGTATATGGGGGGGGGGGAGATCTTGGAGGGTATTATGGTATACGGGGGGGGCGGGAGGGTGGGGGGGGGAGGAGATCTTGGAGGTATTATGGTTATACGGGGGGGGAGATCATGGATGGTTATTATGGTATACGGGGGGGGGGGGGGGAGATCATGGATGGAGGTATTATGGTATACGGGGGGGATTCCTGGAGGTATTTATGGTATACGGGGGGGGGGGGGGGAGATCTTGGAGGTAATTATGGTATACGGCGGGGGATCCTGGAGGTATTTATGGTATACGGGGGGGGGAGATCTTGGAGGGTATTATGGTATACGGGGGGGGGATCCTAGAGGTTTATTTGGTATACGGGGGGGGATCCCGGAGGTATTATGGTATACGGGGGGGAGATCTTGGAGGTATTATGGATACGGGGGGGGGAGATCTTGGAAGGTATTATGGTATACGGGGGGGGGGATCCTGGAGGTATTATGGTATACGGGGGGGATCTTGGAGGTATTATGGTATACGGGGGGGGAGATCTTGGGAGGTATTATGGTATACGGGGGGGGATCCTGGAGGTATTATGGTATACGGGGGGGGGGGATTCATGGAGGTATTATGGTATACGGGGGGGAGTCCCGGAGGTATTATGGTATTTATACGGGGGGGGGGGAGATCTTGGAGGTATTATACGTAATACGGGGGGGGGGGAGATCATGGAGGGTATTATGGTATACGGGGGGGGGAGATCTTGGAGGTATTATGGTATATACGGGGGGGGGGATCCTGGAGGTATTATGGTATACGGGGGGGGGATCTTGGAGGTATTATGGTATACGGGGGGGGGGGAGATCTTGAAGGTATTATGGTATACGGGGGAAGGGTCTGGGTGAGGTGGGGGGAGGGAGATCTTGGAGGTATTATGGTATATACGGGGGGGGGGGGATCCTGGAGGTCTTATGGTATACGGGGGGGGAGATCTTGGAGGTATTATGGTATACGGGGTGGGGGGGGGGAAAACCTGGAGGTATTTATGGTTATACGGGGGGGGAGATCTTGGAGGTATTATGGTATATGGGGGGGGAGATCTTGGAGGTATTATGGTATACGGGGGGGGAGATCTTGGAGGTATTATGGTATACGGGGGGGGGAGATTTGGAGGTATTATGGTATACAGGGGGGGGGAAAAACTGGAGGTATTATGGTATACGGGGGGGGGGAGATCTTGGAGGTATTATGGTATACGGGGGGGGAGATCATGGAGGTATTATGGTATACGGGGGGGATCCTGGAGGTATTATGGTATACGGGGGGGGAGATCTTGGAGGTATTATGGTATACGGGGGGGGAGATCTTGGAGGTATTATGGTATACGGTGGGGATCCTGGAGGTATTATGGTATACGGGGGGGGAGATCTTGGAGGTATTATGGGTTTACGGGGGGGTGGAAAACCTGGAGGTATTATGGTATACTGCGGGGGGGGGGGGAGATCTTGGAGGTATATGGTATACGGGGGGGGGGGGGAGATCTTGGAGGTATTATGGTATACGAGGGGGGAGATCTGGAGGTATTATGGTATACGGGGGGGGGAAGAAGCCTGGAGGTATTATTGGTATATGGGGGGGGGGGAGATCTTGGAGGTATTATGGTATACGGGGGGGGGAGATCTTGGACGGTATTATGGTATACGGGGGGGGAGATCATGGAGGTATTATGGTATACGGGGGGGGGGAGATCATGGAGGTATTATGGTATACGGGGGGGATCCTGGAGGTATTATGGTATACGGGGGGGGGGGGAGATCTTGGAGGTATTATGGTATACGGGGGGGATCCTGGAGGTATTATGGTATACGGGGGGGAGATTTGGAGAGGTTTATCTGTATACGGAGGGGGGGATCCTAGAGGTATTATGGTATACGGGGGGGGGATCCCGGAGGTATTATGGTATACGGGGGGGAGATCTTGGAGGTATTATGGTATACGGGGGGGGAGATCTTGGAGGTATTATGGTATACGGGGGGGGGGATCCTGGAGGTATTATGGTATACGGGGGGGGATCTTGGAGGTATTATGGTATACGGGGGGGGAGATCTTGGAGGTATTATGGTATACGGGGGGGGATCCTGGAGGTATTATGGTATACGGGGGGGGGGGGATCTTGGAGGTATTATGGTATACGCGGGGGGGATCCGGAGGTATTATGGTATACGGGGGGGGGGAGATCTTGGGAGGTTTATGGTATACTGGGGGGGGGGATCATGGATGGTATAGTAGTACTAGGGGGGGGAGATCTTGGAGGTATTATGGTATACGGGGGGGGGATCTGGAGGTATTATGGTATACGGGGGGGGAGATCTTGGAGGTATTATGGTATACGGGGGGGGGGAGATCTTGAGGGTATTATGGTATACGGGGGGGAGATCTTGGGAGGTATTATGGTGTTACGGGGGGGGGGATCTGGAGGTATTATGGTATACGGGGGGGGAGATCTTGGAGGTATTATGGTATACGGGGGGGGGGGATACCTGGAGGTATTATGGTATACGGGGGGGAGATCTTGGAGGTATTATGGTATACGGGGGGGTAGGATCTTGGACGGGTATGGGAGGTACCTTATGGTAGGTTTATACGGGGGGGTGATGAGATCTTGGAGTTATTATGGTATACGGGGGGGGGAGATCTTGGAGGTATTATGGTATACGGGGGGGGGAGATCTTGGTTTCTATGGTATATAGGTATATCTGCCGGTATGGGGTATCTTGGGAGGTATACTATGGGAGGAGGTCTTTAGGTATTATGGTATACGTGGGGGGGGAGATCTTGGAGGTATTATGGTATAGGGGGGGGATCCTGGAGGTATTATGGTATACGGGGGGGGAGATCTTGGATGGTATTATGGTATATGGGGGGGGAGATCTTGGAGGTATTATGGTATACGGGGGGAGATCATGGACGGTATTATGGTATACGGGGGGGGGGAGATCTTGGAGGTATTATGGTATACGGGGGGGAACACCTGGAGGTATATGGTATACGGGGGGGAGATCTTGGAGGGTATTTATGGTATACGGGGGGGAGATCTTGGAGGTATTATGGTTTTACGGGGGGAGGATCTGGAGGTATTATGGTATACGGGGGGGGGAGATCTTGAGGGTATTATGGTATACGGGGGGGGGGGGATCCTGGAGGTATTATGGTATACGGGGGGGGGAGATCTTGGAGGTATTTATGGTATACGGGGGGGGGGAAACCCTGGAGGTATTATGGTATACGGGGGGGGAGGAGCTTGGAGGTATTATGGTATACGGGGGGGGGGATCCTGGAAGTATTATGGTATACGGGGGGGGAGATCTTGGAGGTATTATGGTATACGGGTGGGAGATCTTGAGGAGGTATTATGGTATATATAGGGGGGGGGGGGGGGAGATCTTGGAGGTATTATGGTATACGGGGGGGAGATCATGGAGCGGGTATTATGGTATACGGGGGGGGGGAGATCTTGGAGGTATTATGGTATACGGGGGGGGGGGAAAACCTGGAGGTATTATGGTATACGGGGGGGGAGATCTTGGCGGTATTTGTATTACGGGGGGGGGGGAGATCTTGGAGGTATTATGGTATACGGGGGGGGGAGATCTTGGAGGTATTATGGTATACGGGGGGGGGGGAGATCTTGGAGGTATTATGGTATACGGGGGGGAAACCCTGGAGGTATTATGGTATACGGTGGGGGGGGAGATCTTGGAGGTATTATGGTATACGGGGGGGGATCCTGGAGGTATTATGGTATACGGGGGGGGAATCTGGAGGTATTATGGTATACGGGGGGGGGAGATCTTGGAGGTATTATGGTATAAGGGGGGGGAAACCCTGGGTATTATTATGGTATACGGGGGGGAGATCTTGGAGGTATTATGGTATACGGGGGGGGATCCTGGAGGTATTATGGTTACGGGGGGGGGAAACCCTGGAGGTATTATGGTATACGGGGGGGGAGATCTTGGAGGTATTATGGTATACGGGGGGGGGGGGATCATGGAAGGTATTATGGTATACGGGGGGGGGGGAGCTTGGAGGTATTATGGTATACGGGGGGGGGGGGATCCTGGAGGTATTATGGTATACGGGGGGGGGAGATCTTGGAAGGTATTATGGTATACGGGGGGGGGGAACCCTGGAGGTATTATGGTATACGGGGGGGGAACTGGAGGGTATTATGGTATACGGGGGGGGGGATCCTGGAGGTATTATGGTATACGGGGGGGGGGGAGATCCTGGAGGTATTATGGTATACGGTGGGGGGGAGATCTTGGAGGTATATGGTATACACGGGGGGGAGATCCTGGAGGTATTATGGTATACGGGGGAGATCTTGGAAGGTATTATGGATACGGGGGGGGGGGGAAGATCATGGAGGTATTATGGTATACGGGGGGGGGGAGATCATGGAGGTATTATGGTATACGGGGGGGGAGATCTTGGAGGTATTATGGTTTATAGGGGGGGGGGAGATCATGGAGGTATTATGGTATACGGGGGGGGAAACCCTGGAGGTATTATGGTATACGGGGGGGGGGACCTGGATGGTATTTATGGTTATCGGGGGGGGGATCCTGGAGGTATTATGGTATACGGGGGGGGGGAGATCTTGGAGGTATTATGGGTATACGGGGGGGGAGATCTTGGATGTATTATGGTATACGGGGGGGGGAAAACCCTGGACGGTATTATGGTATACGGGGGGGGATCCTGAAGGTATTATGGTATACAGGGGGGGGGGGGGAGATCTTGGAGGTATTATGGTTATACGAGGGGGGAGATCTTGGAGGTATTATGGTATACGGGGGGGGGAAAGCCTGGAGGTATTATGGTATATGGGGGGGGGGGGGAGATCTTGGAGGTATTTAGGTATACGGGGGGGGGGAGATCTTGGAGGTATTATGGTATACGGGGGGGGGGAGATCATGGAGGTATTATGGTATACGGGGGGGGGGGGATTCATGGAGGTATTCTGGTATACGGGGGGGATCCTGGAGGTATTATGGTATACGGGGGGGGGGGGAGGGGGAGATTTGGAGGTATTATGGTATACGGGGGGGATCTGGAGGTATTATGGTATAGGGGGGGGAGATCTTGGAGGTATTATGGTATACGGGGGGGGGGAAACCCTGGAGGTATTATGGTATACGGGGGGGGGGGAGATTGGAGGTATTATGGTATACGGGGGGGGGGGGCTCTAGAGGTATTATGGTATACGGGGGGGATCCCGGAGGTATTATGGTATACGGGGGGGAGAGATCTTGGAGGTATTATGGTATAGGGGGGGGAGATCTTGGAGGTATTATGGTATACGGGGGGGGAGATCTTGGAGGTATTATGGTATACGGGGGGGGGGATCCTGGAGGTATTATGTATACGTATTACGGGGGGGGGATCTTGGAGTATTTATGGTATACGGGGGGGGAGATCTTGGAGGTATTATGGTATACGGGGGGGGATCCTGGAGGTATTATGGTATACGGGGGGGGAGATCTTGGAGGTATTATGGTATACGGGGGGGGGGAAAACCCTGGAGGTATTATGGTTATACGGGGGGGGGAGATCTTGGAGGGTATTATGGTATACGGGGGGGGATCCCGGACGGTATTATGGTATACGGGGGGGGGGGGAGATCTTGGAGGTATTATGGTATACGGGGGGGGGGGGAGGGGAGATCATGGAGGTATTATGGTATATCGGGGGGGAGATCTTGGAGGTATTATGGTATAGGGGGGGGGATCCTGGAGGTATTATGGTATACGGGGGGGGGGATCCTGGAGGTATTATGGTATAGGGGGGGGGGAGATCTTGGAGGTATTATGGTATACGGGGGGGGGGGAGATCTTGAAGGTATTATGGTATACGGGGGGGGAGATCTTGGAGGTGTTTATGGTATACGGGGGGGGGGAGATCTTGAAGGTATTATGGTATACGGGGGGGGAGATCTTGGAGGTATTATGGTATTCGGGGGGGGGGGGGAACCCTGGAGGTATTATGGTATACGGGGGGGGGAGATCTTGGAGGTATTATGGTATACGGGGGGGGAGATCTTGGAGGTATTATGGTATACGGGGGGGGGGGGAACCGCTGGAGGTATTATGGTATACGGAGGGGGTGGGGGGGAGACTTGGAGGTATTATGGGTATACGGGGGGGAGATCTTGGAGGTATTATGGTATACGGGGGGGGAGATCTTGGAGGTTATTATGGTATACGGGGGGGGAGATCTTGGAGGTATTATGGTATACGGGGGGGGGAGATCTTGGAGGTATATTGGTATACGGGGGGGGGAAACCTGGAGGTATTATGGTATAGGGGGGGGAGATTTGGAGGTATATTGGTTATACGGGGGGGGAGATCTTGGAGGTATTATGGTATACGGGGGGGGGGAAAGGAAGGGTATTATGTATACGGGGGGGGGGAGATCTTGGAGGTATTATGGTATACGGGGGGGGGAGATCTTGGAGGTATTATGGTATATGGGGGGGGGAGAACTTGGAGGTGTATGGGTATCCGGGGGGGGGGGAGATCTTGAGGTATTATGGTATACGAGGGGGGAGATCTTGGAGGTATTATGGTATACGGGGGGGGATCCTGGAGGTATTATGGTATACGGGGGGGGAGATTGGAGTATTATGGTGATAGGGGGGGAGATCATGGCGGTATTATGGTATACGGGGGGGGGGAGATCTTGGAGGTATTATGGTATACGGAGGGGGGGGGGGAGATCTTGGAGGTATTATGGTATACGAGGGGGGAGATCTTGGAGGTAATGGTATACGGGGGGGATCCTGGAGGTTATTATGGTATACGGGGGGGGGGGAGATCTTGGAGGTATTATGGTATACGGGGGGGATCCTGGAGGTATTATGGTATACGGGGGGGGGGATCTTGGAGGTATTATGGTATACGGGGGGGGGAAACCCTGGAGGTATTATGGTATACGGGGGGGGAGATCTTGGAGGTATTATGGTATACGGGGGGGGGATCCTAGAGGTATTATGGTATACGGGGGGGGATCCCGGAGGTATTATGGTATACGGGGGGGAGATTGTGACGGACCTCAAGTACCCCTGCTGGGCACATCCGCCAGACCTGTGTCTCCTGTCCTCCAAACGCACCCGCAGCCTGGCGATTCGCCATAACCAGCCCTTAACCCCTCAATCACGAGACAATCCACACATGTTGAGGGTTACACATCCAGAGCTTAACTGTTTATTAAAATCCAAACTATACAGTTTTACACACAGTAAGGGACACTCCCCTTTGCCTTGTCTGAGGGGAGGGGGACAAGGAACAATAAATGGGAACAGAACATTTGGACATTGAAACAGTGTAGCAGATACTAATGAGATTATGGTAAGCAGGCAGCCTAGCTTCTCAATACACACCCCCTGCGGAGCGAGCGCCTGCAGTCCACTCTCATTGTCTGTGTCCAGCAACAAGAGGAGGGGGGGTGTGGGGGGATGTAGGGCTGTAACATTACATTACATCACAATAATGCCAGCTTCAGGTCTCCAGTATATTTCTGGCCATAGTCTGTCGGTAGGAGGCACGCCCACAATCCTTTCCAAGACATACAGTGACAGTGGGTTCTGTCACATTTCTCCCCTTTTAAAAACAGATAACCAGGTTCCTGACCCCCCAACTGGTCTGGACCTGCGTTAGTCACAAACTTCCACCCAGGCAAACAGGAAAGTAAAAGTACGACTCTTGCGCTGGGGAGCAAACCGCAACAGACGGTCTCGGGAATAAAAACAGCCGCTGCAGAGTGGGAAACAGTTGTTTGCACTCCTCTGATTTGGGGGGGGGTTGCAGATATTGGGGGGAAGCTGAATAATCCTCTGCCCTGCTTCCAGCGCTTCAGCTGGTAGGAACATAGGCTGGTAGGGCTATGCATTTGGGGAGGCAAAGGTACTGCTTTTCTCGTGGTGTAGTTACCAGCGCTGAGGTATCTTGCAGGGGACTATTCCTGGGTTCTTCATCTCTTGTTTGATGCTGGGCAGAGACCATCATCGCTCTGTCTGTAGCCAGCGCTTCTGCCGGGGAGACATATGAAAATGTTGGGTACAGCTGCTGGAGAGGGGGAAGGGTTTTTCCCCTGCCGGTTCTGTGACCAGCCCTTGGGGTGACTTCTGACAGGGGCTGTCTCCCAAACCCTCCAAAAACATACTGAGGGCTGGGCAGGGACCATCAGAACTCTGCTCCATAGCCAACGCTTTTGCTGGGGAGAGAACACTGGGGTAGTGTCCAATTGCTGTGGAGGGAGAATTGCTTCTTCTACTCCCGGTGGGAATATTTGCAGTTGGGGAAACAGCGCACGCAGGTCATCTCTCAGACTCTCCGGATCCAACTCTTTTTCTGATGCTAGGCAGATTATAGTGGCACTCTGCTCCATAGCCAACGCTTTGTGGGGGGATGAACATTGGGGTAGTGTCCAATTGCTGGGGAGGGGAGAATTGCTTCCTCTACTCCAGGTGGAGATAGCGGCTGTTGGGAAACAGCTCAAGCAGATCATCTCTCAGACTCTCCGGAGCCAACTCTTTTTTCTGATGCTAGGCAGATTTATAGTGGCACTCTGCTCCATAGACCAACGCTTCTGCTGGGGGGTATGAACATTGTGGTAGTGTCCAATTGCTGGGGAGGGAGAATTGCTTCTCTTACTCCAGGTGGGGATATCTGCAGTTGGGGAAACAGCTCACGCAGGTCATCTCTCAGACTTCCGGATCCAACTCTTTTCTGATGCTAGGCAGATTATTAGTGGCACTCTGCTCCATAGCCAACGCTTCTGCTGGGGGGATGAACATTGGGGTAGTGTCCAATTGCTGGGGGAGGGAGAATTGCTTCCTCTACTCCAGGTGGGGATATCTGCAGTTGGGGAAACAGCTACGCAGGTCTCTCTCGGACTCTCCGGAGCCAACTCTTTTTTGATGCTGGACAGATGCCAGGGGCACTCTGCCCTGTAGCCAGCGCTTCTGCTGGGGCCCCAGATGAGATACTCTGGACTTGCTGCTGATCCACATTTTCCAGCCTTCCAGCGCCTGTCTCAACTCCACTTTCTGAGACCTTGATGCTATTAGCTTGTCTCACTGCCTGGGGGACCTCGGTGCGTTCCGGCATTCTAGCGCTCGCAGTGCCCTCTGTATCATTGCCGCTTCTTCCATTGCGGTTAGGACAGGAAAATGTAGGGTCACCCCTGGCCCCATTTGCTCATCTTTGTGACTGTCTGCTATTTCTCCAGGACAGTCCCAGGTAACAGGAGCCATGCCAGGCTGCTCATCACCATCAAACAGCCGCTTGTATGCAATTTCGAGCTCAAATTCCTGCTCAACCAGGAACTCCAATTCCCCCAGGTCACATGCCTCTACAGGGAGGTCCAGCACCTCATCTCGGAAGTCCAAGATGTTTTCCCACCGCCACTCCTCATCGCTCCCAAAGTCTGGGTCTCCGTACATTTTTTGATGGAGCAGCCCCACGCCGCCATAGCCAACGCCTTCTGTTGGGCTGCCATCTGCTGTACTTGGCCAAAGTTGAGCCGCGAACCACCGGAGGGCTCCGTAGCTGGCGTCTAGCTTCATCTCCTCCTGGACCAATCTTCTGAGCTCCGTCTTCCAATCATCTCGCGGTCGTTCCCTCAGGAACACCTCTCGCGCACAGTACTGCGTCCAGTACATCTCTGAGGAGGAGGGAAGGATCTTCCCCTGCTGGCGCCGCTCGTAGCTTAGCGCCTCATGCCAGAGTTGCCGGCGGATCACATCCTCCCAGCCGAGCATGGTGCGCTCTGTCACTGGTCCCCGATGTTTCTTCCGCATGCCTTGCAGCCTCCTCCCGAACTCCGCTCTCATGCTGGCTGGTCCCCGTATCGCTCCTCGGCAGCTGCCCAGATCTTGAATCCTGGTGGTGGTTTGGATGTCCTGGACTGTAGGAGACATCCCACCGCTGCCACCACTGTGACGGACCTCAAGTACCCCTGCTGGGCACATCCGCCAGACCTGTGTCTCCTGTCCTCCAAACGCACCCGCAGCCTGCAGATTCGCCATAACCAGCCCTTAACCCCTCAATCACGAGACAATCCACACATGTTGAGGGTTACACATCCAGAGCTTAACTGTTTATTAAAATCCAAACTATACAGTTTTACACACAGTAAGGGACACTCCCCTTTGCCTTGTCTGAGGGGAGGGGGACAAGGAACAATAAATGGGAACAGAACATTTGGACATTGAAACAGTGTACAGAAACCTAATGAGATTATGGTAAGCAGGCAGCCTAGCTTCTCAATACACACCCCCTGCGGAGAGACGTCTGCAGTCCACTCTCCATTGTCTGTGTCCAGCAACAAGAGGAGGGTGGGGGGGGGGTGGGGGGTGTAGGGCTGTAACATTACATTACATCACAATAATGCCAGCTTCAGGTCTCCAGTATATTTCTGGCCCATAGTCTGTCGGTAGGAGGCACGCCCACAATCCTTTCCAAGACATACAGTGACAGTGGGTTCTGTCACAGAGATCTTGGAGGTATTATGGTATACGGGGGGGGAGATCTTGGAGGTATTATGGTATACGGGGGGGGATCCTGGAGGTATTATGGTATACGGGGGGGGGATCTTGGAGGTATTATGGTAAACGGGGGGGGATCCTGGAGGTATTATGGTATACGGGGGGGGGGATCTTGGAGGTATTATGGTATACGGGGGGGGATCCCGGAGGTATTATGGTATACGGGGGGGGGGGGGAGATCTTGGAGGTATTATGGTATACGGGGGGGGGGGGGGAGATCATGGAGGTATTATGGTATACGGGGGGGAGATCTTGGAGGGTATTATGGTATACGGGGGGGGGATCCTGGAGGTATTATGGTATACGGGGGGGGGGGAGATCTTGGAGGTATTATGGTATACGGGGGGGGGGGGAGATCTTGAAGGTATTATGGTATACGGGGGGGGAGATCTTGGAGGTATTATGGTATACGGGGGGGGGGAACCCTGGAGGTATTATGGTATACGGGGGGGGAGATCTTGGAGGTATTATGGTATACGGGGGGGGGAAACCCTGGAGGTATTATGGTATACGGGGGGGGAGATCTTGGAGGTATTATGGTATACGGGGGGGAGATCTTGGAGGTATTATGGTATACGGGGGGGGGGGAGATCATGGAGGTATTATGGTATATGGGGGGGGGGAGATCTTGGAGGTATTATGGTATACGGGGGGGGGATCCTGGAGGTATTATGGTATACGGGGGGGGAGATCTTGGAGGTATTATGGTATACGGGGGGGGATCCCGGAGGTATTATGGTATACGGGGGGGGGGGGAGATCTTGGAGGTATTATGGTATACGGGGGGGGGAGATCTTGGAGGTATTATGGTATACGGGGGGGGGAGATCTTGGAGGTATTATGGTATACGGGGGGGGGATCCTGGAGGTATTATGATATACGGGGGGGGAGATCTTGGAGGTATTATGGTATACGGGGGAGGGGGGAAACCCTGGAGGTATTATGGTATATGGGGGGGGGAGATCTTGGGGGGTAGTATTATGGTATGGGGGGGGGGAGATCTTGAGGAGGTATTATGGTATAGGGGGGGGGAGATCATGGAGGTATTATGGTATACGGGGGGGGAGATCATGGAGGTATTATGGTATACGGGGGGGGAGAGATCTTGGAGGTATTATGGTATACGGGGGGGGGGGGAGATCTTGGAGGTGGTATATGGTATACGGGGGGGGGAGATCATGGATGGTATTATGGTATACTGGGGGGGGGGGAGGATCGTGGAGGTATTTATGGTATGGGGGGGAAACCCTGGAGGTATTATGGTATACGGGGGGGGATCCTGGAGGTATTATGGTATACGGGGGGGGGAGGGGATCTTGGAGGTATTATGGTATACGGGGGGGGGGATCTTGGAGGTATTATGGTATACGGGGGGGGGAACCCTGGAGGTATTATGGTATACGGGGGGGGATGGAGGGGTATTATGGTATACAGGGGGGGGGAGATCTTGGAGGTATTATGGTATACGGGGGGGGATCCTGGAGGTATTATGGTATACGGGGGGGATCCTGGAGGTATTATGGTATACGGGGGGGGAGATCTTGGAGGTATTATGGTGTACGGGGGGAGATCTTGGAGGTATTATGGTATACAGGGGGGGGAAACCCTGGAGGTATTATGGTATACGGGGGGGGGAGATCTTGGAGGTATTATGGTATACGGGGGGGGAGATCTTGGAGGTATTATGGTATACGGGGGGGGGAACCCTGGAGGTATTATGGTATACGGGGGGGATCCTGGAGGTATTATGGTATACGGGGGGGGGGAGATCTTGGAGGTATTATGGTATACGGGGGGGGGGAAACCCTGGAGGTATTATGGTATACGGGGGGGGGGGAGATCTTGGAGGTATTATGGTATACGGGGGGGGGGGGGGAGATCTTGGAGGTATTATGGTATACGAGGGGGGAGATCTTGGAGGTATTATGGTATACGGGGGGGGAAAGCCTGGAGGTATTATGGTATATGGGGGGGGGGGGAGATCTTGGAGGTATTATGGTATACGGGGGGGGGGGGAGATCTTGGAGGTATTATGGTATACGGGGGGGGGAGATCATGGAGGTATTATGGTATACGGGGGGGGGGGAGATCTTGGAGGTATTATGGTATACGGGGGGGGGGGCAGACAATGACCTCTCTGTCCCGTGTGTTTGTGGTCGGTCTCGGCTCTGTATACATAATATACAATCTCGGTGTTTGTGGTGTAAATAGAGGATCTGGATGAGCCGGAATCAGACCTGTTCTGACTGTTCAGAGACTCTCGTGTGCCGGAACGTTCCGCCGGTGCTGACTGCGCTACCTGCTGGTCTCTCTCTTATTATTCTAGAAATGTGGAGAAGACGTCCTCCTGAGGAATCCGAATACACGGGATGGAGACACACTACCAATCACTCACCATGTTCATTCGGAAAGGTAAGGGGTCTGTAAATTACATATTTACCGGCCCCTTCCCCACTCCTAGAACATCCCAGGAGCAACAGCCAATAGGAGGGAAGCTGGCTGCGCTGTGGGTGGGGGGGATGGGAGCCAGGGCAGTAGGGGGAATCTGTGGGGTACATGGTGATTAGGGTGTGTCTGGGCACTCCTGGCACTCCCTGTGCGCACGCCTATGCATGTATGGAACATATCATATGGACAAAGATCGTCATACTGATCCCCGTCTTCCCTCTACTGAGTCACTGACAAAGATCATCATACTGATCCCCCATCTTCCCTCTACTGAGTCACTGACAAAGATCATCATACTGATCCCCGTCTTCTCTCTACTGAGTCACTGACAAAGATCGTCATACTGATCCCCGTCTTCTCTCTACTGAGTCACTGACAAAGATCGTCATACTGATCCCCGTCTTCCCTCCACTGAGTCACTGACAAAGATCGTCATACTGATCCCCGTCTTCCCTCTACTGAGTCACTGACAAAGATCGTCATACTGATCCCCCATCTTCCCTCTACTGAGTCACTGACAAAGATCATCATACTGATCCCCGTCTTCCCTCTACTGAGTCACTGACAAAGATCATCATACTGATCCCCGTCTTCCCTCTACTGAGTCACTGACAAAGATCGTCATATTGATCCCCGTCTTCCCTCCACTGAGTCACTGACAAAGATCGTCATACTGATCCCCGTCTTCCCTCTACTGAGTCACTGACAAAGATCGTCATACTGATCCCCGTCTTCTCTCTACTGAGTCACTGACAAAGATCGTCATATTGATCCCCGTCTTCCCTCTACTGAGTCACTGACAAAGATCGTCATACTGATCCCCGTCTTCCCTCCTGAGTCACTGACAAAGATGATACTGTCCCCGTCTTCTCTCCACTGACACTGAAGATCGTCATATTGATCCCGTCTTCCCTCTACTGATCCTGACAAAGATCGTCTTGATCCCCGTCTCTCTCTACTGAGTCACTGACAAAGATCGTCATATTGATCCCCGTCTTCCCTCTACTGAGTCACTGACAAAGATCGTCATACTGATCCCGTCTTCTCTCTACTGAGTCACTGACAAAGATCGTCATATTCCCCGTCTTCTCTCTATGAGTCCTGACAAAGATCGTCTTGATCCCTCTTCTCTCCACTGAGTCACTGACAAAGATCGTCATACTGATCCCCGTCTTCTCTCTACTGACAAAGTCGTCACTGACCCCGTCTTCCCTCCACTGAGTCAGACAAAGATCGTCATACTGATCCCCGTCTTCCCTCTACTGAGTCACTGACAAAGATCGTCATACTGATCCCCGTCTTCTCTCTGAGTCACTGACAAAGTCGTCATATTGATCCCCGTCTTCCCTCCACTGACACTGAAGATCGTCATACTGATCCCCGTCTTCCCTCTACTGAATCACTGACAAAGATCGTCATACTGATCCCCGTCTTCTCTCCACTGAGTCACTGACAAAGATCGTCATACTGATCCCCGTCTTCCCTCTACTGAGTCACTGACAAAGATCGTCATACTGATCCCCGTCTTCTCTCTATGAGTCTACAAAGATGATACTGTCCCCGTCTTCTCTCTACTGACACTGAAGATCGTCATATTGATCCCCGTCTTCCCTCCACTGAGTCACTGACAAAGATCGTCATACTGATCCCCGTCTTCCCTCTACTGAGTCACTGACAAAGATCGTCATACTGATCCCCGTCTTCTCTCCACTGAGTCACTGACAAAGATCGTCATATTCCCCGTCTTCCTCTATGAATCCTGACAAAGATCGTCTTGATCCCTCTTCCCTCCACTGAGTCACTGACAAAGATCGTCATACTGATCCCCGTCTTCTCTCTACTGACAAAGTCGTCACTGACCCCGTCTTCTCTCTACTGAGTCAGACAAAGATCGTCATACTGATCCCCGTCTTCTCTCTACTGAGTCACTGACAAAGATCGTCATACTGATCCCCGTCTTCCCTCCTGAGTCCTGACAAAGATCGTCACTGATCCCGTCTTCTCTCTACTGACACTGAAGATCGTCATACTGATCCCCGTCTTCTCTCCACTACTGACAAAGTCGTCACTGACCCCGTCTTCTCTCTACTGAGTCACTGACAAAGATCGTCATACTGATCCCCGTCTTCTCTCCACTGAGTCACTGACAAAGATCGTCATACTGATCCCCGTCTTCCCTCTACTGAATCACTGACAAAGATCGTCATACTGATCCCCGTCTTCCCTCCACTGAGTCACTGACAAAGATCGTCATACTGATCCCCGTCTTCCCTCTACTGAGTCACTGACAAAGATCGTCATACTGATCCCCGTCTTCTCTCTACTGAGTCACTGACAAAGATCGTCATACTGATCCCCGTCTTCTCTCCACTGAGTCACTGACAAAGATCGTCATACTGATCCCCGTCTTCCCTCCACTGAGTCACTGACAAAGATCGTCATACTGATCCCCGTCTTCTCTCTACTGAGTCACTGACAAAGATCGTCATACTGATCCCCGTCTTCTCTCCACTGAGTCACTGACAAAGATCGTCATACTGATCCCCGTCTTCCCTCTACTGAAAAGATCGTCACTGACCCCGTCTTCCCTCCACTGAGTCAGACAAAGATCGTCATACTGATCCCCGTCTTCCCTCTGAGTCACTGACAAAGTCGTCACTGACCCCGTCTTCTCTCTACTGAGTCAGACAAAGATCGTCATACTGATCCCCGTCTTCATCTCTACTGAGTCACTGACAAAGATCGTCATACTGATCCCCGTCTTCCCTCTACTGAATCACTGACAAAGATCGTCATACTGATCCCCCATCTTCCCTCTACTGAGTCACTGACAAAGATCGTCATACTGATCCCCCATCTTCCCTCTACTGAGTCACTGACAAAGATCGTCATACTGATCCCCGTCTTCTCTCTACTGAGTCACTGACAAAGATCGTCATACTGATCCCCGTCTTCCCTCTACTGAGTCACTGACAAAGATCGTCATACTGATCCCCGTCTTCCCTCTACTGAGTCACTGACAAAGATCGTCATACTGATCCCCGTCTTCTCTCTACTGAGTCACTGACAAAGATCGTCATACTGATCCCCGTCTTCCCTCTACTGAGTCACTGACAAAGATCGTCATACTGATCCCCGTCTTCTCTCTACTGAGTCACTGACAAAGATCGTCATACTGATCCCCGTCTTCTCTCTACTGAGTCACTGACAAAGATCGTCATACTGATCCCCGTCTTCCTTCTACTGAATCACTGACAAAGATCGTCATACTGATCCCCCGTCTTCCCTCTACTGAATCACTGACAAAGATCGTCATACTGATCCCCGTCTTCTCCTCTACTGAATCACTGACAAAGATCGTCATACTGATCCCCGTCTTCTCTCTACTGAATCACTGAAAAGATCGTCATACTGATCCCCGTCTTCCCTCTACTGAATCACTGACAAAGATCGTCATACTGATCCCCGTCTTCCCTCTACTGAATCACTGACAAAGATCGTCATACTGATCCCCCGTCTTCCCTCTACTGAATCACTGACAAAGATCGTCATACTGATCCCCGTCTTCTCTCTACTGAGTCACTGACAAAGATCGTCATACTGATCCCCGTCTTCTCTCTACTGAGTCACTGACAAAGATCGTCATACTGATCCTCCGTCTTCCCTCTACTGAGTCACTGACAAAGATCGTCATACTGATCCTCCGTCTTCCCTCTACTGAGTCACTGACAAAGATCGTCATACTGATCCCCCATCTTCCCTCTACTGAGTCACTGACAAAGATCGTCATACTGATCCCCGTCTTCTCTCTACTGAGTCACTGACAAAGATCATCATACTGATCCCCCGTCTTCCCTCTACTGAGTCACTGACAAAGATCGTCATACTGATCCCCGTCTTCCTTCTACTGAGTGACTGACAAAGATCGTCATACTGATCCCCCATCTTCCCTCTACTGAGTCACTGACAAAGATCGTCATACTGATCCTCCGTCTTCCCTCTACTGAGTCACTGACAAAGATGGTCATACTGATCCCCGTCTTCTCTCTACTGAGTCACTGACAAAGATGGTCATACTGATCCCCGTCTTCCCTCCACTGAGTCACTGACAAAGATCGTCATACTGATCCCCCATCTTCCCTCTACTGAGTCACTGACAAAGATCGTCATACTGATCCCCGTCTTCCCTCTACTGAGTCACTGACAAAGATCATCACACTTATCCCCGTCTTCCCTCTACTGAGTCACTGACAAAGATGGTCATACTGATCCCCGTCTTCCCTCTACTGAGTCACTGACAAAGATCGTCATACTGATCCCCCATCTTCCCTCTACTGAGTCACTGACAAAGATGGTCATACTGATCCCCGTCTTCCCTCTACTGAGTCACTGACAAAGATCGTCATACTGATCCCCCGTCTTCCCTCTACTGAGTCACTGACAAAGATCGTCATACTGATCCCCGTCTTCCATCTACTGAGTCACTGACAAAGATCGTCATACTGATCCCCGTCTTCCATCTACTGAGTCACTGACAAAGATCGTCATACTGATCCCCGTCTTCCTCTATGAGTCTACAAAGATGATACTGTCCCCCACTTCCCTCTACTGACACTGAAGATCGTCATACTGATCCCCATCTTCCCTCTACTGTCTGACAAAGATGGTCATACTGATCCCCGTCTTCCCTCTACTGAGTCACTGACAAAGATGGTCATACTGATCCCCGTCTTCCCTCTACTGAGTCACTGACAAAGATCGTCATACTGATCCCCGTCTTCCCTCTACTGAGTCACTGACAAAGATGGTCATACTGATCCCCGTCTTCCCTCTACTGAGTCACTGACAAAGATCGTCATACTGATCCCCGTCTTCCCTCTACTGAATCACTGACAAAGATCATCATACTGATCCCCCATCTTCCCTCTACTGAGTCACTGACAAAGATCGTCATACTGATCCCCGTCTTCCCTCTACTGAGTCACTGACAAAGATCGTCATACTGATCCCCGTCTTCCCTCTACTGAGTCACTGACAAAGATCGTCATACTGATCCCCGTCTTCCCTCTACTGAGTCACTGACAAAGATGGTCATACTGATCCCCGTCTTCCCTCTACTGAGTCACTGACAAAGATCGTCATACTGATCCCCGTCTTCCCTCTACTGAGTCACTGACAAAGATCGTCATACTGATCCCCGTCTTCCCTCTACTGAGTCACTGACAAAGATCGTCATACTGATCCCCGTCTTCCCTCTACTGAGTCACTGACAAAGATCGTCATACTGATCCCCCATCTTCCCTCTACTGAGTCACTGACAAAGATCGTCATACTGATCCCCGTCTTCCCTCTACTGAGTCACTGACAAAGATCGTCATACTGATCCCCGTCTTCCCTCTACTGAGTCACTGACAAAGATGGTCATACTGATCCCCGTCTTTCCTGAATCTACAAAGATGATACTGTCCCCCACTTCCCTCTACTGACACTGAAGATCGTCATACTGATCCCCGTCTTCCCTCTACTGAGTCACTGACAAAGATCGTCATACTGATCCCCCGTCTTCCCTCTACTGAGTCACTGACAAAGATCGTCATACTGATCCCCGTCTTCCCTCTACTGAGTCACTGACAAAGATCGTCATACTGATCCCCGTCTTCCCTCTACTGAGTCACTGACAAAGATCGTCATACTGATCCCCGTCTTCCCTCTACTGAGTCACTGACAAAGATCGTCATACTGATCCCCGTCTTCCCTCTACTGAGTCACTGACAAAGATCGTCATACTGATCCCCGTCTTCCCTCTACTGAGTCACTGACAAAGATCGTCATACTGATCCCCGTCTTCCTCTACTGAGTCACTGACAAAGATTGTCATACTGATCCCCGTCTTCCCTCTACTGAGTCACTGACAAAGATCGTCATACTGATCCCCGTCTTCTCCTCTACTGAGTCACTGACAAAGATCGTCATACTGATCCCCGTCTTCCCTCTACTGAGTCACTGACAAAGATCGTCATACTGATCCCCGTCTTCCCTCTACTGAGTCACTGACAAAGATCGTCATACTGATCCCCGTCTTCTCTCTACTGAGTCACTGACAAAGATCGTCATACTGATCCCCGTCTTCCCTCTACTGAGTCACTGACAAAGATTGTCATACTGATCCCCCGTCTTCCCTCTACTGAGTCACTGACAAAGATCGTCATACTGATCCCCCGTCTTCCCTCTACTGAGTCACTGACAAAGATCGTCATACTGATCCCCCGTCTTCCATCTACTGAGTCACTGACAAAGATCGTCATACTGACCCCCCGTCTTCCATCTACTGAGTCACTGACAAAGATCGTCATACTGATCCCCGTCTTTCCTCTACTGAGTCACTGACAAAGATCGTCATACTGATCCCCGTCTTCCCTCTACTGAGTCACTGACAAAGATAGTCATACTGATCCCCGTCTTTCCTCTACTTAGTCACTGACAAAGATCGTCATACTGATCCCCGTCTTTCCTCTACTTAGTCACTGACAAAGATCGTCATACTGATCCCCCATCTTCCCTCTACTGAATCACTGACAAAGATCGTCACACTGATCCCCGTCTTCCCTCTACTGAGTGACTGACAAAGATCGTCATACTGATCCCCGTCTTCTCTCTACTGAGTCACTGACAAAGATCGTCATACTGATCCCCCATCTTCCCTCCACTGAGTCACTGACAAAGATCGTCATACTGATCCCCGTCTTCCTTCTACTGAGTGATTGACAAAGATCATCATACTGATCCCCGTTTTCCCTCTACTGAGTTACTGACAAAGATCGTCATACTGATCCCCGTCTTCCCTCTACTGAGTCACTGACAAAGATCGTCATACTGATCCCCGTCTTCCCTCTACTGAGTCACTGACAAAGATCGTCATACTGATCCCCGTCTTCTCTCTTACTGAGTCACTGACGCAAAAGATCGTCATACTGATCCCCGTCTTCCTCTACTGAGTCACTGACAAAGATCGTCATACTGATCCCCGTCTTCCCTCTACTGAGTCACTGACAAAGATCGTCATACTGATCCCCGTCTTCTCTCTACTGAGTCACTGACAAAGATCGTCATACTGATCCCCGTCTTCCCTCTACTGAGTCACTGACAAAGATCGTCATACTGATCCCCGTCTTCTCTCTACTGAGTCACTGACAAAGATCGTCATACTGATCCCCGTCTTCCTTCTACTGAATCACTGACAAAGATCGTCATACTGATCCCCGTCTTCCCTCTACTGAATCACTGACAAAGATCGTCATACTGATCCCCCGTCTTCCCTCTACTGAATCACTGACAAAGATCGTCATACTGATCCCCGTCTTCTCTCTACTGAGTCACTGACAAAGATCGTCATACTGATCCCCGTCTTCTCTCTACTGAGTCACTGACAAAGATCGTCCTACTGATCCCCGTCTTCCCTCTACTGAATCACTGACAAAGATCGTCATACTGATCCCCGTCTTCCCTCTACTGAATCACTGACAAAGATCGTCATACTGATCCCCCGTCTTCCCTCTACTGAATCACTGACAAAGATCGTCCTACTGATCCCCGTCTTCCCTCTACTGAGTCACTGACAAAGATCGTCATACTGATCCCCGTCTTCCCTCTACTGAGTCACTGACAAAGATCGTCATACTGATCCCCGTCTTCCATCTACTGAGTCACTGACAAAAATCGTCATACTGATCCCCGTCTTCCCTCTACTGAGTCACTGACAAAGATCGTCATACTGATCCCCGTCTTCCCTCTACTGAGTCACTGACAAAGATCGTCATACTGATCCCCATCTTCTCTCTACTGAGTCACTGACAAAGATCATCATATTGACCCCCCGTCTTCCATCTACTGAGTCACTGACAAAGATCGTCATACTGATCCTCGTCTTCTCTCTACTGAGTCACTGACAAAGATCGTCATACTGATCCCCGTCTTCTCTCTACTGAGTCACTGACAAAGATCGTCATACTGATCCCCGTCTTCTCTCTACTGAGTCACTGACAAAGATCGTCATACTGATCCCCCGTCTTCCCTCTACTGAGTCACTGACAAAGATCGTCATACTGATCCCCGTCTTCCCTCTACTGAGTCACTGACAAAGATCGTCATACTGATCCCCGTCTTCCCTCTACTGAGTCACTGACAAAGATCGTCATACTGATCCCCGTCTTCCCTCTACTGAGTCACTGACAAAGATCGTCATACTGATCCCCGTCTTCTCTCTACTGAGTCACTGACAAAGATCGTCATACTGATCCCCGTCTTCTCTCTACTGAGTCACTGACAAAGATCGTCATACTGATCCCCGTCTTCTCTCTACTGAGTCACTGACAAAGATCGTCATACTGATCCCCGTCTTCCCTCTACTGAGTCACTGACAAAGATCGTCATACTGATCCCCGTCTTCCCTCTACTGAGTCACTGACAAAGATCGTCATACTGATCCCCGTCTTCCCTCTACTGAGTCACTGACAAAGATCGTCATACTGATCCCCGTCTTCCCTCTACTGAGTCACTGACAAAGGTCGTCATATGATCCCCGTTTCTCTCTACTGAGTCACTGACAAAGATCGTCATACTGATCCCCGTCTTCCCTCTACTGAGTCACTGACAAAGATCGTCATACTGATCCCCGTCTTCCCTCTACTGAGTCACTGACAAAGATCGTCATACTGATCCCCGTCTTCCCTCTACTGAGTCACTGACAGGTATCTGGCATTATCATCCTCAGGATTCTCTCAGTACACATTTCCATTATCAGCAGCACATTGTTGGTCCTCATTGGTGAGTTCTGTGTCTGGCCACTTACACACCCCAAACATGGTGACACATAGTACAGGGGCTGCATGGGGCCCCCGGGGGCCACAGACCCAGAGCTCCACCCTACAGAGAATGACCCCCAATCCACAACAAAGACAGATACAGAGAAGTGGCACTGAGTCCATATCTAGAGAATAAGAGGAGATACTGAGAATAGTGAAGGATGAAGGTCACTTACCTCTGTGTCTGTAGTGGGAAGTCTCATTCATCCTCAGTATCTCTGTATATATATATATATCTAAGGGGGAGGGGCAGGGCTGGTTCCAGCTCACCTGTGTGTCATGAAGGTGAATGGAGGACGATCATTGTGTACTATAAACACTGATTTGGAATTCTTCCTGCGGAGCGCAAACATAAAGGTAACACATATACAAGTAACACACACAGGTAACACACACAGGTAACACACACACAGGTAACACACACAGGTAACACACACACAGGTAACACACACAGGTAACACACACACAGGTAACACATACACAGGTAACACACACAGGTAACACACACACAGGTAACACACACAGGTAACACACACACAGGTAACACACACACACAGGTAACACACACAGGTAACACACACACAGGTAACACACACAGGTAACACATACACAGGTAACACACACAGGTAACACACACACAGGTAACACACACACACACAGGTAACACACACACAGGTAACACATACACAGGTAACACATACACAGGTAACACACACAGGTAACACACACACAGGTAACACATATACAAGTAATACACACACAGGTAACACATAAAGGTAACACACACAGGTAACACACACAGGTAACACACACACACAGGTAATACACACAGGTAACACACACAGGTAGCACACACACAGGTGACACATATACAAGTAATACACACACAGGTAACACATACAGGTAACACACACACAGGTAACACACACAGGTAACACACACAGGTAACACACACACAGGTGACACATATACAAGTAATACACACACAGGTAACACACACAGGTAACACACACACACATGACACATATACAAGTAATACACACACAGGTAACACATACAGGTAACACATACAGGTAACGCACACAGGTAACACACACACAGGTAACACACACAGATAACACACACGCAGGTAACACACACAGGTAACACACACACACAGGTAACACATACACAGGTAACACACACACACAGGTAACACACACACAGGTAACACACACACAGGTAACACATACACAGGTAACACACACACAGGTAACACACACACAGGTAACACACACACACAGGTAACACACACACAGGTAACACACACACAGGTAACACATACACAGGTAACACACACACAGGTAACACACACAGGTAACACACACACACAGGTAACACATTCACAGGTAACACACATACAGGTAACACATCCACAGGTAACACACACACACAGGTAACACACACACACAGGTAACACACACACAGGTAACACATACACAGGTAACACACACACAGGTAACACACACACAGGTAACACACACACACACAGGTAACACACACACAGGTAACACACACACAGGTAACACATACACAGGTAACACACACACAGGTAACACACACACAGGTAACACACACACACACAGGTAACACACACACACAGGTAACACACACACAGGTAACACATACACAGGTAACACACACACAGGTAACACACACACAGGTAACACACACACACACAGGTAACACACACACACAGGTAACACACACACAGGTAACACATACACAGGTAACACACACACAGGTAACACACACACAGGTAACACACACACACAGGTAACACACACACACAGGTAACACATACACAGGTAACACACAAACAGGTAACACACACACAGGTAACACACACACACAGGTAACACACACACACACAGGTAACACACACAGTTCACAGGTAACACACACACACAGGTAACAGGTAACACACACACAGGTAACAGGTAACACACACACACAGGTAACACACACACAGGTAACAGGTATACACAACACACACACAGGTAACACACACACACAGGTAACACACACACACACAGGTACACACTACACAGGTAACACACACACAGGTAACACACACACAGGTAACACACACACACAGGTAACACACACAGGTAACACACACACAGGTAACACATACACAGGTAACACACACACAGGTAACACACACACAGGTAACACACACACACAGGTAACACACACACACAGGTAACACATACACAGGTAACACACAAACAGGTAACTGCTTCTATGAATCCCCCTCAGCGCTCCCCTTATGATAATTAGTCACCTTGGACTAATTAAACGTGTTTCCTCCTTTGTAGAAAAAGGAAGTACCCTGAAGGAAACGGGACTTTGTCGGTCAGACTCAGAGTAAAAAAGGTTTTATTATATGGACCAACCAACATACAAAAAGATATTTGTTAGAACAGTCCAACTAACCCTACATAGCACTCACAGAGTGATGAGTGGATATGGAACACCAGGGGTAAGAAAAGTGCACCCAGTGAAGAATAGAGAAGAAATAAAGTATAATTAACAACACAGTGTATAATACAACATGATAAAAAGCACACTCTCCGAGGGACAATGGAGAATGCCCGACGCGTTTCTGGTCTCTTGAGTTAGCAGAGGACCATCATCAGGGGCCAGAGAGTTGTACCCCATAAAATTCTCATTCTAAAAATAACAGGAACAACATAGGAGGATATATAATCAGAAATAATATATATATTTGGTCTGAATCTTATAGGAATTTTCATGTCATTCTAGTAAACCACCTACCGCTGAATTTGCGGAAAGAGGGGTCCCTTGTTGAGGTAACAGTGGTCGCGAGTGGGTTCGGGGGGTGTCACTAAAGGGTGCAGCCCTTGCCGTATATAATCAGGTAGGTGAATAGAAGTGGGGCAGAGCTGAATGATTTGTTGTACAGTGCATAGGTAGACAGGTATGTAGCAAGAACTCGATCCATTCCTAGGTAATATGCAATGCCATACTCCGACCGATCAGGCACCCTAACCCTAACCCTAACCCTACACACACCAGGGATAACGCCACCGGGTCCTGGACACTCCAGTAACTGTAAGTACAACACTTTATTTCACCTCACCATGGTATGTTTTTGAATGGCATATCAATGTAGACTCTCCTTCCATAGGTCCCGTTTCTGTGATCCAGGTGGATCAACTGTAAATCATATACACAGGATTTCAGGGGGCGTTTTTATTAAACCCAACCCCCCCCCCCCCACATCGGGTAAATACTCTGATATCATAACTACTTATAAACGCTCATTAAACGCATTGCATATTACCTAGGAATGGATCGAGTTCTTGCTACATACCTGTCTACCTATGCACTGTACAACAAATCATTCAGCTCTGCCCCACTTCTATTCACCTACCTGATTATATACGGCAAGGGCTGCACTCTTTAGTGACACCCCCCGAACCCACTCGCGACCACTGTTACCTCAACAAGGGACCCCACTTTCCGCAAATTCAGCGGTAGGTGGTTTACTAGAATGACATGAAAATTCCTATAAGATTCAGACCAAATATATATATTATTTCTGATTATATATCCTCCTATGTTGTTCCTGTTATTTTTAGAATGAGAATTTTATGGGGTACAACTCTCTGGCCCCTGATGATGGTCCTCTGCTAACTCAAGAGACCAGAAACGCGTCGGGCATTCTCCATTGTCCCTCGGAGAGTGTGCTTTTTATCATGTTGTATTATACACTGTGTTGTTAATTATACTTTATTTCTTCTCTATTCTTCACTGGGTGCACTTTTCTTACCCCTGGTGTTCCATATCCACTCATCACTCTGTGAGTGCTATGTAGGGTTAGTTGGACTGTTCTAACAAATATATTTTTCTATGTTGGTTGGTCCATATAATAAAACCTTTTTTACTCTGAGTCTGACCGACAAAGTCCCGTTTCCTTGGGGGTACTTCCTTTTTCTACAGTTACTAGGGATGTGGCCACTCTCAGATCGTCCGGATGTGTAAACTCCTTTCTCTGTTTCCTCTTTTGCGTCCCGTCAGTTTTCTCCACCATTCCTCGGTATATAAAAAAAGAAAGGAGATCCAAATAGTGTTTATATCAAATTTGGTTGAATGTTGGATTTTCCTACCTCTTATAACATCTTGGAAAAGAAGAAGATGGCGGTGGTGTTCCTTGGAATATAGAAGTGCCCTCCATATGGAAGCTCCACCAGACACACCCTCCTCCAGGCTGTGATTGAAGAGAACGCTGGCCACGCCTCCCTGTACTGGCAGCCCTCTGGGTTAGGTTTAACATTTCAGTTTGTGGTTAGGGCTTAGAATTAGAATTTGGGTTTAGGGTTAGGGTTAGGGTTAGGATTGGGGTTAGGGTTCGGGTTTAGGGTTTGGGTTCGGGTTTAGGGTTGGGGTTAGGCTTAGGGTTGGGGTTTAGGGTTAGGGTTAGGGTTAGGATTGGGGTTAGGGATAGAGTTTGTGTTTAGGGTTTTAGGGTTAGGGAATAAGGTTTAGGCTTAGAGTTTGGGTTTAGGGTTAGGGTTAGAGGTTAGGCTTAGGGTTTTAGGGTTTGGGTTTAGGGGTTAGGATTGGGGTTTAAGGTTAGGGTTAGGGTTGGGGTTAGAGTTCGAGTTTGGGTTTAGGGATTAGGGTTGGGGTTTAGGGTTCGGGTTAGAGTTTGTGTTTAGAGTTAGGGTTAGGCTTATTGTTTTAGGGTTAGGGTTAGAGGTTAGGCTTATTGTTTTAGGGTTAGGGAATTGGGAATAGGCTTAGGGTTTTAGGGTTAGGGTTAGGGAATAGGGTTTAGGCTTGGGGTTAGGGTTATTGTTAGGGAATAGGGTTTTAGGGTTAGGGTAACGGGTTTAGGGTTACGGGTTTAGGCTTAGGGATAGGGGTTAGGGTTACGGTTTAAGGTGTTTGGGCAGAAGTCAG
Organism: Rana kukunoris; assembly: GCA_029574335.1. Lineage (NCBI taxonomy): Eukaryota > Metazoa > Chordata > Amphibia > Anura > Ranidae > Rana > Rana kukunoris. Next base: position 28,686 of record JAJQKJ010002524.1, read on the forward strand.
TTTTGGGGTGCTTTACCTATATTAGTAGTATATTCATAATAAAAATATATTTTCTGTCTGGATTTAGTTCCTAAAGCCATTTCTGTTTTCTGATATGTGGCGATGTAAGTGCGATTATTTATGTATGACGTGAGGACCCGCCATGGAAAATAAGTGACAAAGGGTCTCCTTGAGGGTCCGGGCTTCCGCAGTAACCTGAGGGCTGAGCGTGCAGGTTGTCATAGTCCTTATAATCAAGGACCTGACCATAGTTCAGGGCTCCACCCTCCTGAGGAGTCCATGCTGCTGCATGTGTAGCAAGGAGCTGGCCTTGACAGGAGTCACTGTGCTGCATTGCTGCTGTGGAGTTGTTCTGTCCTAGCGTTCAGCTGAACTCTATGTGGTCATATCTTGAAGATAGAGTGACCGAGCTCTCGGAATGAAGCAAAACATCTTGGGACATGTAGTCCAGGGAGCCAAGATTTGCATTCAACTGGACTGTTTTGAACTACAAATACCAGCCGGCTGGGGAAGAAGAAGAGGATGCTGGGAGAGGTAATAAAGGGCCTGTAAGTGGGTGGGATCTTCCTCTTGGGACTCCGAACTGAAACTGCGAGCAAGTGGCTCAGGGTTGGTGTGTGCTCTGGCCGAGTCGCAGCCTATGCTACAGAAAGAGTCATTGCGTGCGGCGGGTCCAGAGCATCTACTGCCAATTACTTCTGACCGACTGACGGCAGCCTGGAGGCCGCTCTCCACACATCCATGCCAGATCCAGCATGGCTGAAGCGCAGTGTGTCACCGGACCACACTACCCCTTCAGTGGTGCTCCATTGAGGCCTATTGCTGAGACCCCTCACACTTCCATTACCTGGAATTGTGGGCACTTACTAGTTCTATTACCACAAGAGACACTGCATGCAGACACCATTGTCTTGTTCTTGTGCCCATGACAGCGGAATATATTAGGCTCTTCACCATATCCCTCTTTCCACCAGGGAGAACGATTGGTTTTACCTGAGAAGACGATCTATGAATGAATGAATGAAAACTTATATAGCGCGGCACATGCAAACTGAATCTCCTCTGGGCACTTGGTGTTCCGGTCTCCTTTGGTATCAGAAGAGATGAGTCTTGATCTTTCTCCTGAATGCTGAGTGGTTCTCCTGCAACCGAATGCTGGTTGGTAAAGCGTTCCATAGTCTGGGACCTTGGACTGCGAATCTCCTATCTCCTTTGGCCCTGTAGTTGGCTTTCGGAACCTGGAGGAGATTTTGGTTGGTGGAACGCAAAACGTGATTGGGATTGTGGGCTTTTATTTTTTCGCATAAATAATGGGGAGCATTCCCATGGATACATCTATGCGTTAGACAGAGAGCTTTAACCACTTAAGACCCGGACACATATGCTGCTAAATGACCCAAGGTGTTTTTACAATTTGGCGCTGCGTCGCTTTAACAGACAATTGCGCGGTCGTGCGATGTGGCTCCCAAACAAAATTTGCGTCCTTTTCTTCCCACAAATAGAGCTTTCTTTTGGCGGTATTGGATCGCCTCTGCGATTTTTAGCGCTATAAACTAAAATAGAGCGACAATTTTGAAAAAAATCACAATAAATTTTAGTAAAACATTTAGGCTGAAATTAATTCAGCCACATGTCTTTAGTAAAAAAAAAAATCGCAATAAAAAAAATAGCTACCTAGCGGGAACAGCGACACTAATACAGCGATCAAAAAAATGATCGCTTAGTGACGCTGGCAATAGGGAGTGAAAGGGTTAACTAGGGCAGTGATCAGGGGGTTAAAACTTTATTAGGGGGGGTACGGGGGCTATCCTGAACCTAACACTAACTAACTTTCACACTGCCTGTCACACTGACACTAAATGCAGTGATGAGAGATGACATCATTTCCTCCTCCTGTGTAAACACAGGAGGAGGAAGTGACACGAAGGGGGAGCGCTCCCATTGGGTGGGAGCGATTGCGGGGGGGGGCGAAAAAAACGGACATCCGCCCGCTCGTCGGCGATCGCTCCCAGAGCCAGGGGGACCGCTGCACGCTGCGGAGGGGGTCCCGATCGGACCCCCGAACCGCACAAAGGCGAGGACAAAAATATACACCCTTGTGCCTGTACGAGCCATGTTGTGGACATACATAGGCGTGCGGCGGTCCTTAAGTGGTTAAAAGTGATTCTGTCTTTTACTGGTAACCAATGAAGGGTTCTCAGTGAAGGTGAGATGGATTCCCAGGGTTTTTGTACTTGGGGAGTCCGAGGTAAAGGGCATTTGCATAGTCCAGTCTGGAGTTTACAATTGTTCCCACCACAACCGCTATGTCTTCTTTAGCAATGAAAGGAATAAGTCTGCTTAGTAGGCGCAGCAGATGGTGAGGTCCGCTGACTACTGACCCTATTTGTGCGTCCATTGTCATGTAGGAGTCAAAAATGACCCCGAGACCTTTGACTTTGGCGCTAGGGGTGATGATTTTGCCCAGAATAGGCGGGGGGGTCCAAGTTGTTGCAGGTAGATTCCTACGCTTGGCGTGAAACAGGAGAAGTTCTGTTTTCGCTCCGTTGAGTGTAAGATAACTCTTTGTCATCCAGTCCTCTATCACAGAGAGACATGTCTCTAGATTGAGGTGGTGATCCTTTCTGTTGCAGATGCGGAAGTACAGTTGCGTGTCTTCTGCATATGAGTGGTAGAGCAGTTTTTGGCTGCTGATGATTTCAAAAAGCAGACGAAGATAGATGTTAAACAGCACCGGTGACAGGGGCGATCCTTGAGGGACTCCGCATGTTACTGTGCGTTTCTCAGATGTAAAAGGTCCTAACTTCACTGTTTGCGATCGGTTTTCCAGAAAAGAGGAGAACCAAGATAGATCGCCTTCTGCGACTCTGGCTACTTCAGCTAGCCGAGTCAGTAACAGCTTGTGGTCTACTGTATCAAAAGCTGCACTTAGGTCCAACAGAACCAGAAGACAAGACTCTCCTTCGTCTGCGGCCTCGAGAGCGTCGTCCCATATTTTGAGCAGCGTGGTTTCAGTCCCATGTCCGGGGCCGAATCCCGATTGAAATGGATCGAGTAGGTTGTGGGTATCTAGATGCTGTTGCAGCTGTTGTACCACTACTTTCTCCATTACGTTTAAGAGTACATTGAGGCCTGTTATGGGACGGCGGTGGAGTGGGTCCTTGGGGTCCAGGGTGGGTTTCTTCAGGATGGGTTGGATTATACCGTCTTTCAACTGTGAGGGCACTGTGCCCTCCTTGAAAGACTGGTTGGTAAGCTGCGTGATGGGAGGAGCCAGGATGTCGGCGCATTCCTTCAGCAGTTTTGTGGGGATGATATCATTTGGCGCTGTGCCATTACGCAAAGCACCAATGATATTTTTAGTGGCATCGATGGAGATGGGTTCCAAGGTGAACTTACCTGATAGAGGTGAATTACTATGGGTGTTGTGTGAGAAATTGCGGGGGGAATTGTTTTGCTGAATGCTTTCACGGATTGCCTCGATTTTATTAATGAAGTAATCCGATAATTCATTGCAAAATTCTTGTGTGTCTGAATTGGAGGCTTCAAGACATCCTGGATTCATGGTCTGAGTGACCAGCTTGAAGAGTTCGCGGGGGCGATTCAGGGCGCTATTGATAGCCTCCGAAAAATATTTTTTTTTTGGCTTGGAAAATTTCTTTGTGGTATTTTCTTGTTGTTGCTTTGTAGATGGAGAGGTTTAGCTCGGAAGAACTTATTTTCCAGGCGGCTTCCACCCTTCTGCGCTCTTGCTTCAGTAACGACAGCTGGTTGTTAAACCAGCTGCGGTGGTTTTTCCGAATGCGGGTTTTACGTTTCGGCACTACTAAGTCGGCTGACTGTAGCAGGGCTGAATTGATGGCATCCAGGGTTTCTACGGCCATTTGATGCGGCTGAATTGTTTCTATTTTTTTCCTTAATGTGGTTTTGAAGAGTTCCGAGTGGAGCTTCTTCTGACATCTAGTCCAGTGTGTTGTCACTGGATTTGATGTTTTGGTTGCGGGGGGGATTATGGAAATTATGAATTTAATTGCATGGTGATCTGTCCATGGCAACGGTTCATTTTCCAAAATTTTTAATTTCCATATCTTGTCTGAAAATAAGATCAAGTGTGTGACCTGAAGCATGTGTGGGCCCACATACTAGTTGTTGTAGCCCTAATCCTTCCAGGTGGTCAATACAGGCATCGGGGTCTTGTGAGGAGTTGGCCCAGAGGTTGAAATCCCCGAGCAGCAAAAGATGTTTGCTGTTGAGGGTGTAAGTGGAGAAGAAGTCCGTCAGTGATGGTAGCAGCTGCGATTTTGGGCCGGGTGGTCTGTAGCAGAGTAGAATCCGGACCGTCTCCTGGGAGTTTGTTTGCAGTTGCAGAGTAAGGGTTTCCATGAATGGAAGAGGGTTTTGAAGGACTGGTTTTGTGATTGCAAGATGAGTCTTATGGATCACGGCCAGGCCGCCTCCTCTTTGCCTTATTCTGTTTTCGGTTATAATATGATAGTTTTCCGGCACCAGTTCTCCTAGAATGGTGTTACAGTCGGCTGTGAGCGCTCTCTGTAATAAAGAGGCAGTCTACATCATTTTGTCTCTATGTGGAAGTATACGATCTGTAGACACAGGAGACTTGGTATCTTTTTAGGTTTGTTGTGGAACTACAACTACCAGCCACCCGAATTCATGACTCTGCTTTGTGTCTGTACAAACTTATAAAATCCCTCAGCAATGTCATGGAGGACCTTCTTGGTTTTGTTATTCATTATCCGCCAACCATATAGCAGAATGACGTGCGCAAAGTGGTTAAGCTATCCTGATTGGGCGTCATATGATCTCCAGCAGGATAAGCTAGGATCGCGTGCCCGCCAGAGTTAGGGTTATCGATCGTTGGTGTTGAGTCAATCACACCACTTCACTGATCTCGGTAAAAAGCCTCGGACGCAGGCTCTTTACCATGTGATCAGGAAGAGCCATTTATCGGCTTTTCATTCACTGACAGACGTGGGCTGCTCTCCTGAAAGGGGGGCCTGCGCTTATTGATTATCAGTGCAGCCCCCCCGAGAATGCCCATCCATACGCACAAGGGATACCCATCCAGGGCCACCAGGGTTGCAAATCAGTGCCCATTAGAGATGCCAATTAGTGCCCATCAGTAATGCCTGTCAGTGCCTCCTCATCAGTGCCACCCATTAGTGCCACCTATCAGTGCCCATTAGTGCTCCTATCAGTGCCCATAAGTGCCACATATCAGTGCCTATCAGTGCTCCTATCAGTGCCCATCAATGCTGCCTATTAGTGCCTCCTATCAGTGCCCATAAGTGCCTATCAGTGCCACCTCATTATTGCCACATCAGTGCCCATCAGTGAAGGAGAAAATGTAATTATTTACAAAACTTGTATAACAGAAACAAAAAATGTGCAAAAAAAAAAATCCCAGAGATGATCAAATATCACCAAAAGAAATCTTTATTTGTGCTTAGTCATGAGGCTGTCTAAAACCATGAGAATGATGTCATAGTGAATGAGAAAATGACGGCTATCTTGCTTGACACACGATAAGGTGGCCGTGGATTGCGTATGCTCAGCCTTCCCGGTTGGGACAGAGGGGTTGGCGATGGATGTGGTATACTTGGACAGAGGGGTTGGCGGTGGATGTGGTATATTTGGACAGAGGGGTTGGCGGTGGACGTGGTATATTTGGACAGGGGGTGGCTGTGGATGTGGTATACTTGGACAGAGGGGGTGGCTGTGAATGTGGTATACTTGGATAGAGGGGTTGGCAGTGGATGTGATATATTTGGACAGAGGGGTGGCTGTGGGCGTGGTATACTTGGATAGAGGGGTGGCAGTGGACATGTTATACTTGGACAGAGGGGTGGCAGTGGACATGGTATACTTTGACAGAGGGGTGGTGGGCGTGGTATACTTGAAAAGAGGGGTGCTGGTGGACGTGGTATACTTGGACAGAGGGGTGGTGGTGGACATGGTATACTTGGACAGAGGGGTGGTGGTGGGCGTGGTATACTTGAAAAGAGGGGTGCTGGTGGACGTGGTATACTTGGACAGAGGGGTGGTGGTGGACATGGTATACTTGGACAGAGGGGTGGTGGTGGGCGTGGTATACTTGGAAAGAGGGGTGGTGGTGGACGTGGTAAACTTGGACAGAGGGGTGGCGGTGGGCGTGGTATACTTGGACAGAGGGGTGGCGGTGGACATGGTATACTTGGACAGAGGGGTGGTGGTGGGCGTGGTAAACTTGGACAGAGGGGTGGTGTTGGATGTGGTAAACTTGGACAGAGGGGTGGCGGTGGGCGTGGTATACTTGGACAGAGGGGTGGCGGTGGGCGTGGTATACTTGGACAGAGGGGTGGCGGTGGGCGTGGTATACTTGGACAGAGGGGTGGTGGTGGACATGGTATACTTGGACAGAGGGGTGGTGGTGGGCGTGGTATACTTGAAAAGAGGGGTGCTGGTGGACGTGGTATACTTGGACAGAGGGGTGGTGGTGGACATGGTATACTTGGACAGAGGGGTGGTGGTGGGCGTGGTATACTTGGAAAGAGGGGTGGTGGTGGATGTGGTAAACTTGGACAGAGGGGTGGCGGTGGGCGTGGTATACTTGGACAGAGGGGTGGCGGTGGACATGGTATACTTGGACAGAGGGGTGGTGGTGGGCGTGGTAAACTTGGACAGAGGGGTGGTGGTGGATGTGGTAAACTTGGACAGAGGGGTGGCGGTGGGCGTGGTATACTTGGACAGAGGGGTGGCGGTGGGCGTGGTAAACTTGGACAGAGGGGTGGTGGTGGATGTGGTAAACTTGGACAGAGGGGTGGCGGTGGGCGTGGTATACTTGGACAGAGGGGTGGCGGTGGGCGTGGTATACTTGGACAGAGGGGTGGCGGTGGGCGTGGTATACTTGGACAAAGGGGTGGCGGTGGGCGTGGTATACTTGGACAGAGGGGTGGCGGTGGGCGTGGTATACTTGGACAGAGGGGTGGCGGTGGACATGGTATACTTGGACAGAGGGGTGGTGGTGGGCATGGTAAACTTGGACAGAGGGGTGGTGGTGGATGTGGTAAACTTGGACGAAGGGGTGGCGGTGGACGTGGTATACTTGGACAGAGGGGTGGCGGTGGACGTGGTATACTTGGACAGAGGGGTGGCGGTGGGCGTGGTATACTTGGACAGAGGGGTTGGCGATGGATGTGGTATACTTGGACAGAGGGGTTGGCGATGGATGTGGTATACTTGGACAGAGGGGTTGGCGGTGGATGTGGTATATTTGGACAGAGGGGTTGGCGGTGGACGTGGTATATTTGGACAGGGGGTGGCTGTGGATGTGGTATACTTGGACAGAGGGGGTGGCTGTGAATGTGGTATACTTGGATAGAGGGGTTGGCAGTGGATGTGATATATTTGGACAGAGGGGTGGCTGTGGGCGTGGTATACTTGGATAGAGGGGTGGCAGTGGACATGTTATACTTGGACAGAGGGGTGGCAGTGGACATGGTATACTTTGACAGAGGGGTGGTGGGCGTGGTATACTTGAAAAGAGGGGTGCTGGTGGACGTGGTATACTTGGACAGAGGGGTGGTGGTGGACATGGTATACTTGGACAGAGGGGTGGTGGTGGGCGTGGTATACTTGAAAAGAGGGGTGCTGGTGGACGTGGTATACTTGGACAGAGGGGTGGTGGTGGACATGGTATACTTGGACAGAGGGGTGGTGGTGGGCGTGGTATACTTGGACAGAGGGGTGGCAGTGGACGTGGTATACTTGGACAGAGGGGTGGTGGTGGGCGTGGTATACTTGGACAGAGGGGTGGTGGTGGGCGTGGTATACTTAGACAGAGGGGTGGCACTGTGGAAGTGGTATACTTGGACAGAGGGGAGGCTGTGGACGTGGTATACGTGGACAGAGGGTGGTGGTGGGCGTGGTATACTTGGACAGAGGGGTGGTGGTGGATGTGGTAAACTTGGACAGAGGGGTGGCGGTGGGCGTGGTATACTTGGACAGAGGGGTGGCGGTGGACGTGGTATACTTGGACAGAGGGGTGGCGGTGGGCGTGGTATACTTGGACAGAGTGGTGGCGGTGGGCGTGGTATACTTGGACAAAGGGGTGGCGGTGGGCGTGGTATGCTTGGACAGAGGGGTGGCGGTGGGCGTGGTATACTTGGACAGGGGGGTGGCGGTGGACATGGTATACTTGGACAGAGGGGTGGTGGTGGGCGTGGTAAACTTGGACAGAGGGGTGGTGGTGGGCGTGGTAAACTTGGACGAAGGGGTGGCGGTGGACGTGGTATACTTGGACAGAGGGGTGGCGGTGGACGTGGTATACTTGGACAGAGGGGTGGCGGTGGGCGTGGTATACTTGGACAGAGGGGTGGCGGTGGGCGTGGTATACTTGGACAAAGGGGTGGCGGTGGGCATGGTATACTTGGACAGAGGGGTGGCGGTGGGCGTGGTATACTTGGACAGAGGGGTGGCGGTGGACATGGTATACTTGGACAGAGGGGTGGTGGTGGGCGTGGTAAACTTGGACAGAGGGGTGGTGGGCGTGGTATACTTGAAAAGAGGGGTGCTGGTGGACGTGGTATACTTGGACAGAGGGGTGGTGGTGGACATGGTATACTTGGACAGAGGGGTGGTGGTGGGCGTGGTATACTTGAAAAGAGGGGTGCTGGTGGACGTGGTATACTTGGACAGAGGGGTGGTGGTGGACATGGTATACTTGGACAGAGGGGTGGTGGTGGGCGTGGTATACTTGGAAAGAGGGGTGGTGGTGGACGTGGTATACTTGGACAGAGGGGTGGTGGTGGGCGTGGTATACTTGGACACAGGGGTGGTGGTGGGCGTGGTATACTTGGACAGAGGGGTGGCTGTGGACGTGGTATACTTGGACAGAGGGGTGGCGGTGGACATGGTATACTTGGACAGAGGGGTGGTGGTGGGCGTGGTATACTTGGACAGAGGGGTGGTGGTGGATGTGGTAAACTTGGACAGAGGGGTGGCGGTGGGCGTGGTATACTTGGACAGAGGGGTGGCGGTGGACGTGGTATACTTGGACAGAGGGGTGGCGGTGGGCGTGGTATACTTGGACAGAGTGGTGGCGGTGGGCGTGGTATACTTGGACATAGGGGTGGCGGTGGGCTTGGTATGCTTGGACAGAGGGGTGGCGGTGGGCGTGGTATACTTGGACAGGGGGGTGGCGGTGGACATGGTATACTTGGACAGAGGGGTGGTGGTGGGCGTGGTAAACTTGGACAGAGGGGTGGTGGTGGGCGTGGTAAACTTGGACGAAGGGGTGGCGGTGGACGTGGTATACTTGGACAGAGGGGTGGCGGTGGACGTGGTATACTTGGACAGAGGGGGTGGCGGTGGGCGTGGTATACTTGGACAGAGGGGTGGCGGTGGGCGTGGTATACTTGGACAAAGGGGTGGCGGTGGGCATGGTATACTTGGACAGAGGGGTGGCGGTGGGCGTGGTATACTTGGACAGAGGGGTGGCGGTGGACATGGTATACTTGGACAGAGGGGGGGTGGTGGTGGGCGTGGTAAACTTGGACAGAGGGGTGGTGGTGGACGTGGTATACTTGGACAGAGGGGTGGCGGTGGACGTGGTATACTTGGACAGAGGGGTGGCGGTGGACGTGGTATACTTGGACAGAGGGGTGGCGGTGGGCGTGGTATACTTGGACAGAGGGGTGGCGGTGGGCGTGGTATACTTGGACAGAGGGGTGGTGGTGGGCGTGGTATACTTGGACAGAGGGGTGGCGGTGGGCGTGGTATACTTGGACAGAGGGGTGGCGGTGGGCGTGGTATACTTGGACAGAGGCGTGGCTGTGGGCGTGGTATACTTGGACAAAGGGGTGGCGGTGGGCGTGGTATACTTGGACAGAGGGGTGGCGGTGGGCGTGGTATACTTGGACAGAGGGGTGGCGGTGGACATGGTATACTTGGACAGAGGGGTGGTGGTGGGCGTGGTAAACTTGGACAGAGGGGTGGCGGTGGACGTGGTATACTTGGACAGAGGGGTGGCGGTGGACGTGGTATACTTGGACAGAGGGGTGGCGGTGGGCGTGGTATACTTGGACAGAGGGGTGGCGGTGGGAGTGGTATACTTGGACAGAGGGGTGGCGGTGGGCGTGGTATACTTGGACAGAGGGGTGGCGGTGGGCGTGGTATACTTGGACAGAGGGGTGGCGGTGGGCGTGGTATACTTGGACAGAGGCGTGGCTGTGGTATACTTGGACAAAGGGGTGGCCGTGGGCATGGTATACTTGGACATAGGGGTGGCGGTGGGCGTGGTATACTTGGACAGAGGGGTGGCGGTGGGCGTGGTATACTTGGACAGAGGGGTGGCGGTGGGCGTGGTATACTTGGACAAAGGGGTGGCGGTTGAAGAAAAGGAAAGTTACCCCAGAGGGGTCTTTGTGTTGCAGCAGAAAATAAATAAATAGATATTATTAAGTAAGTATAAAAGTTTAATATGTCTCACAAGGAAACGTATCTGATATATTTTTTAACCACAACAAGTAACGGCATTGAAAAACATCTACATAGATGGGGCCATAAGGGCAAACCTGCAAAAGCATGTCATAAAGTATAACAATTGTACACATGATGAACATGATGAGTATGATTAACACCCCGACGCGTTTCGACCTTGTGGAGAGCGGTCATCCTCAGGGGGAAGGAGGAGATGCTCTAAAATGAAATACATCATATAGGTGAGATTGTTCAAAAAACAACATCTACCATATTAACAATGTTGTAAATAATGAATTTGGTGGTGGGCGTGGTATACTTGGACAGAGGGGTGGCGGTGGGTGTACCCCAAGATACAGTGTTATCAGTGGTGTACCCCAAGATACAGTGTTATCAGTGGTGTACCCCAAGATACAGTGTTATCAGTGGTGTACCCCAAGATACAGTGTTATCAGTGGTGTACCCCAAGATACAGTGTTATCAGTGGTGTACCCCAAGATACAGTGTTATCAGTGGTGTACCCCAAGATACAGTGTTATCAGTGGTTTACCCCAAGGTTCAGTGTTATTAGTAATGTACCCCAAGGCTCAGTGTTATTAGTGGTGTACCCCAAGGTTCCGTGTTATTAGTAATGTACCCCAAGGCTTAGTGTTATTAGTGGAGTACACCAAGGTTCAGTGTTATTAGCGGTGTACCCCAAGGTTCAGTGTTATTAGTGGTGTACCCCAAGGCTAAGTGTTATCAGTGGTGTACCCCAAGGCTCAGTGTTATTAGTGATGTACCCCAAGGTTCCGTGTTATTAGTAATGTACCCCAAGGCTTAGTGTTATTAGCGGTGTACCCCAAGGTTCAGTGTTATTAGCGGTGTACCCCAAGGTTCAGTGTTATTAGTAGTGTACCCCAAGGCTCAGTGTTATCAGTGGTGTACCCCAAGGTTTAGTGTTATTAGCGGTGTACCCCAAGTTTCAGTGTTATCAGTGGTGTACTCCAAGGTTCAGTGTTATTAGTGGAGTACCCCAAGGTTCAGTGTTATTAGTGATGTACCCCAAGGTTCCGTGTTATTAGTAATGTACCCCAAGGCTCAGTGTTATTAGTGGTGTACACCAAGGTTCAGTGTTATTAGCGGTGTACCCCAAGGTTCAGTGTTATTAGTGGTGTACCCCAAGGCTCAGTGTTATTAGTGGTGTACCCCAAGGTTTCGTGTTATCAGTGGTGTACCCCAAGGCTCAGTGTTATTAGTAGAGTACCCCAAGGTTCAGTGTTATCGGTGATATACCCCAAGGGTCAGTGTTATTGGTGGTGTACCCCAAGGCTCAGTGTTATCAGTGGTGTACCCCAAGGTTCAGTGTTATCGGTGGTGTACCCCAAGGTTCAGTGTTATCAGTGGTGTACCCCAAGGTTCAGTGTTATTAGTGATGTACCCCAAGGCTCAGTGTTATCAGTGGTGTACCCCAAGGTTCAGTGTTATTAGTGGTGTACCCCAAGGTTCAGTGTTATTAGTGATGTACCCCAAGGTTCAGTGTTATTAGTGATGTGCCCCAAGGCTGAGTGTTATTAGTGGTGTACCCCAAGGTTCAGTGTTATCAGCGGTGTACCCCAAGGTTCAGTGTTATTAGTGGTGTACCCCAAGGCTCAGTGTTATCAGTGGTGTACCCCAATGGTCAGTGTTATCGGTGGTGTACCCCAAGGGTCAGTGTTATCAGCGGTGTACCCCAAGGTTCAGTGTTATCAGTGGTGTACCCCAAGGTTCAGTGTTATCAGTGGTGTACCCCAAGGCTCAGTGATATCGGTGGTGTACCCCAAGGCTCAGTGTTATCGGTGGTGTACCCCAAGGTTCAGTGTTATCAGTGGTGTACCCCAAGGTTCAGTGTTATCGGTGGTGTACCCCAAGGTTCAGTGTTATCGGTGGTGTACCCCAAGGCTCAGTGTTATTGGTGGTGTACCCCAAGGTTCAGTGTTATCAGTGGTGTACCCCAAGGGTCAGTGTTATCAGTGGTGTAGCCCAAGGTTCAGTGTTATCAGTGGTGTACCCCAAGGTTCAGTGTTATCGGTGGTGTACCCCGAGGGTCAGTGTTATCGGCGGTGTACCCCAAGGCTCAGTGTTATCAGTGGTGTACCCCAAGGCTCAGTGTTATCGGTGGTGTACCCCAAGGTTCAGTGTTATCAGTGGTGTACCCCAAGGGTCAGTGTTATCGGTGGTGTACCCCAAGGGTCAGTGTTATCAGTGGTGTACCCCAAGGCTCAGTGTTATCAGTGGTGTACCCCAAGGCTCAGTGTTATCGGCGGTGTACCCCAAGGCTCAGTGTTATCAGTGGTGTACCCCAAGGCTCAGTGTTATCGGCGGTGTAACTCAAGGCTCAGTGTTATTAGTGGTGTACCCCAAGGCTCAGTGTTATCGGTGGTGTACCCCAAGGGTCAGTGTTATCAGTGGTGTAGCCCAAGGTTCAGTGTTATCGGTGGTGTACCCCAAGGGTCAGTGTTATCGGTGGTGTACCCCAAGGGTCAGTGTTATCGGCGGTGTACCCCAAGGTTCAGTGTTATCGGTGGTGTACCCCAAGGGTCAGTGTTATCAGTGGTGTACCCCAAGGTTCAGTGTTATCGGTGGTGTACCCCAAGGGTCAGTGTTATCGGCGGTGTACCCCAAGGCTCAGTGTTATCAGTGGTGTACCCCAAGGCTCAGTGTTATCGGCGGTGTAACCCAAGGCTCAGTGTTATCAGTGGTGTACCCCAAGGCTCAGTGTTATCGGTGGTGTACCCCAAGGGTCAGTATTATCAGTGGTGTAGCCCAAGGTTCAGTGTTATCGGTGGTGTACCCCAAGGCTCAGTGTTATCGGCGGTGTACCCCAAGGCTCAGTGTTATCGGCGGTGTACCCCAAGGCTCAGTGTTATCGGTGGTGTACCCCAAGGCTCAGTGTTATCGGTGGTGTACCCCAAAGGGTCAGTGTTATCGGTGGTGTACCCCAAGGGTCAGTGTTATCGGCGGTGTACCCCAAGGCTCAGTGTTATCAGTGGTGTACCCCAAGGCTCAGTGTTATCGGCGGTGTACCCCAAGGCTCAGTGTTATCGGTGGTGTACCCCAAGGGTCAGTATTATCAGTGGTGTAGCCCAAGGTTCAGTGTTATCGGTGGTGTACCCCAAGGCTCAGTGTTATCGGCGGTGTACCCCAAGGCTCAGTGTTATCAGTGGTGTACCCCAAGGCTCAGTGTTATCGGCGGTGTACCCCAAAGCTCAGTGTTATCAGTGGTGTACCCCAAGGCTCAGTGTTATCGGCGGTGTAACTCAAGGCTCAGTGTTATCGGTGGTGTACCCCAAGGGTCAGTGTTATCGGTGGTGTACCCCAAGGGTCAGTGTTATCGGCGGTGTACCCCAAGGGTCAGTGTTATCGGCGGTGTAGCCCAAGGTTCAGTGTTATCGGTGGTGTACCCCAAGGGTCAGTGTTATCGGTGGTGTACCCCAAGGGTCAGTGTTATCGGCGGTGTACCCCAAGGTTCAGTGTTATCGGTGGTGTACCCCAAGGGTCAGTGTTATCAGTGGTGTACCCCAAGGTTCAGTGTTATCGGTGGTGTACCCCAAGGGTCAGTGTTATCGGCGGTGTACCCCAAGGCTCAGTGTTATCAGTGGTGTACCCCAAGGCTCAGTGTTATCGGCGGTGTAACCCAAGGCTCAGTGTTATCAGTGGTGTAGCCCAAGGTTCAGTGTTATCGGTGGTGTACCCCAAGGGTCAGTGTTATCGGTGGTGTACCCCAAGGGTCAGTGTTATCGGCGGTGTACCCCAAGGTTCAGTGTTATCGGTGGTGTACCCCAAGGGTCAGTGTTATCAGTGGTGTACCCCAAGGTTCAGTGTTATCGGTGGTGTACCCCAAGGGTCAGTGTTATCGGCGGTGTACCCCAAGGCTCAGTGTTATCAGTGGTGTACCCCAAGGCTCAGTGTTATCGGCGGTGTAACCCAAGGCTCAGTGTTATCAGTGGTGTACCCCAAGGGTCAGTATTATCAGTGGTGTAGCCCAAGGTTCAGTGTTATCGGTGGTGTACCCCAAGGCTCAGTGTTATCGGCGGTGTACCCCAAGGCTCAGTGTTATCGGCGGTGTACCCCAAGGCTCAGTGTTATCTGTGGTGTACCCCAAGGCTCAGTGTTATCGGTGGTGTACCCCAAAGGGTCAGTGTTATCGGTGGTGTACCCCAAGGGTCAGTGTTATCGGCGGTGTACCCCAAGGCTCAGTGTTATCAGTGGTGTACCCCAAGGCTCAGTGTTATCGGCGGTGTACCCCAAGGCTCAGTGTTATCAGTGGTGTACCCCAAGGCTTAGTGTTATCGGCGGTGTAACCCAAGGCTCAGTGTTATCAGTGGTGTACCCCAAGGGTCAGTATTATCAGTGGTGTAGCCCAAGGTTCAGTGTTATCGGTGGTGTACCCCAAGGCTCAGTGTTATCGGTGGTGTACCCCAAGGCTCAGTGTTATCAGTGGTGTACCCCAAGGCTCAGTGTTATCGGTGGTGTACCCCAAGGCTCAGTGTTATCGGCGGTGTACCCCAAGGCTCAGTGTTATCAGTGGTGCACCCCAAGGCTCAGTGTTATCAGTGGTGTACCCCAAGGCTCAGTGTTATCGGTGGTGTACCCCAAGGGTCAGTATTATCAGTGGTGTAGCCCAAGGTTCAGTGTTATCGGTGGTGTACCCCAAGGCTCAGTGTTATCGGTGGTGTACCCCAAGGCTCAGTGTTATCAGTGGTGTACCCCAAGGCTCAGTGTTATCGGTGGTGTACCCCAAGGCTCAGTGTTATCGGCGGTGTACCCCAAGGCTCAGTGTTATCAGTGGTGCACCCCAAGGCTCAGTGTTATCGGTGGTGTACCCCAAGGCTCAGTGTTATCAGTGGTGTACCCCAAGGCTCAGTGTTATCAGTGGTGTACCCCAAGGCTCAGTGTTATCGGTGGTGTACCCCAAGGCTCAGTGTTATCAGTGGTGTACCCCAAGGCTCAGTGTTATCAGTGGTGCACCCCAAGGCTCAGTGTTATCGGCGGTGTACCCCAAGGGTCAGTGTTAATACATGAGAGGCCAGGGGTGGCCATATGCAGGTTCGGTGCCATTTATTGTGATACTTTCCCGCCATTGGACAGACTTGTGCTTTTTGGTAACAGGTTCCTTTTTGCAGCAGTGCTGGAAAATGAGGTCCGTTGTCAGCAGAGACGGACTCGCCCTCCATGACCGGTACATCCTGCGGAGAGAGATGATCCATTTCTTACATGGAAAGTTTCCAATGCCGACTTTTTACACATTTCTGTGTTTTGGTGACAAATAATTGACATCACATTTCGGGGTGGTCTCGCGGTTCGAGTCGAATGTCGGATGTTTCGCCCATTTGCCGAAATCTGAACACTATGGGGCGTTCGCTGCAAATTTGCGCGCCATGGAATGCCCCATAATGCACTGTGAGGTCGCAGTGTATTGATGTCTGATGCATAGGCGTGCGCAGCCTATTGCATTAGGGTGTGCACCCCCCAAAGCTCAAACATACACAAATGATTGCTCGCCGTGTTCATTCAGAAAGGGAAGGGGTCAGTAAATGACATATTTACCGGCCCCTTCCCCCATTCAGCCTAAAACATCCCCACAGCATTAGCCACTGGGAGAGAAGGAAAGTTGGCAACAGGGTGGGTGGAAGGTTTACTAGGGCAGTAAGGGGAATCTATGCTACACATGGTGATTAGGGTGTGGCTGGGCACACCTGGCACACCCTGTGCGCACGCCTATGGTCTGATGATTGGCCAGAGCATGCACCTGACCTGCATGATTTGGCCAATTACAGCATGCGCTGCTGTGAGAGCCATTATTGGCCAAAGGCAGGGTGCCTTTAGCCAATCATGGCTCAGGGGCTACAGTAAGTCCACACCCCACACTTACATGGCGGCCATATATAGTGTAATGTTTGAGAGAACGTTAGCTAGAGGCAGACAGTGTAGTATATATATATATATATATATATATACTCTGCATTGAGTCTAGACTATGGGGTAGATTCACGTAGATCGTGCGGGCGTAGCGTATCTTCTTTACGATATGCCTGCGCAACGTTGAGATTCACAAAGAAAATGTGCTCAACTTTGCCCCGGCGTAGCGTATAGTTGTCGGCCTAAGCCGACGTAAGTCAAAGTAGGTAGAAGTGGGCTGGAAGTGGGCGTGATATATTAAAATGAAGCGTGACCCAATGCAAATGATGGGCTGAGCTTCAAAAAATGAACTGCGCATGTGTCATCCCGTGGACGCATCCCAGTGCGCATGCTCACAGTCACGTCGAAAAAACTGCCTAAGATATGTCGAGATACGGCGTGAACGTAACCTACGCCCAGCCCTATTCACGTAGTACTACGTAAATGACGGAAAATACGTGGGGTGTCCTGCGTAACTTTGCGGCCACGATGCGCCAGCGTAGGCAAGTTACGTCGGTGGACTGAAGCCGTATTTTCCGCGTATCTTAGTTATGTGAGTACGGCGCATAGATACGACGGCGCATCTTGACACTTACGCGGCGTATATGGAGATACGTCGACGTAAGTGGTACGTGAATCCGGGCCTATATATACAGTGCAGGCAGTGTAATATAGTCACCTTCGGCCAAACCCCCGTACAAGTCCACTGGTGACGAAACGTACGTAGGGTAGACCTCCTCCGCAACAATAGATCCCTTCCTCAACAGTAGGGGCCAGATTCACGAACAGTTAGGCTGGCGGATCGAGTGATCCGCCAGCCTAACTGTGACTTTGAGCCGGCGTTTCTGTTTTCTGTAACCAGAAAACAAGAAACGCCGGGTTGAAGTTCCGATGCGAGCAGCGTAACTGAGTTTCGCCATCGCATCGTTACTTCAACTTAAAAATGGCGCCGGGGGCGTTCCCGCCGATTTACGCTCAAAAAATATGTTAATGAGCGGAAATCGGCAATTCACGATCGAATTCCGGCGCGACGCAATGACGGTACGACGTTTCCGGATGGGATACGCGGCGCATAGATATACCTACATGGGGTTGGAGTATCCTATGTTAGGTATAGGCGTCGTCATCGCGTCGGGAAAAAAAAAAAAAAAACGTCGCTTGCGTAAAACGGTCATGAATGGGAATGTGACGTCATTGACGTTCATTCACAGATTTTGGAGCATGCGCACGGGGATGTTTTGACACTCGACGCATGCGCAGTACGTTGGCGGCGGGATCGCGCTTAGTTAGCATACTACACGCCCCGTACCCGCCCAATTTGAATTCCGCCGGCTCATTTGCGATGCGCTGCCGCAACTTTAGGAGCAAGTGCTTCGTGAATGACAGCACTTGCTCCTAAAATTTCTGCAGCGCAACGCAAATGAGAAGCGTTACTCCAGAGCAAAGATGCTCTGGACTACCTGAATCTGGCCCTAGATCTCTCCCAGCAATAACTGACCCCTCCAGCAAGATAAAACCTACTCCTAGCAACAATAGATCCCCCACCGCTGGTCACCATTGCACACACAAACGCTCACCCAGGAGGCTGCTCCAGAATGACAGGAAGGTGGCGCTGCCCGTCACATGGCCCACTTCTGCTGGGTTACATCTTTTTGTGGTAACGCTGAAAACTTGACCAGTTTCCTTGTTTCTTGTCCCCGTCACTTCTATGTCCACCAAGTGCCAGTCAGGGATCCTGCAACCAATCAGATACAATCCAATGACTCTGCTAGATTAGGGTCCAACTGCTCCACAAAATGAAAGATGATGGAAAATAGTGGGTGGTGATGGATCAGTGTATGGGAGTGCAGAATCTGCGCAGCCAATCAGCTTCTAATTTCAGCTTCTTCAGTGAAGCTTTGACAATAAAAGCTGGAAGCTGATTGGCTGCCATGCAGAGCTGCCCAGGTTTTACACTCTCCAGTTTTAGTAAATCACCCCCATTGTCTCAGTTTAAAGTAAAGCCCCCATATCTTTATGGTTAATGTAACGGCTACCCAAGTAGGGAGAGGGTTTCAGCCGTTGGAGACTTCCTTTCCCCTGGCAAGTTGCTATGCAAGTAAGTCCGGTATAAGCTCATCCACGAGCCAAAGGGAGAGTCAGGTCCAGTGGACAGAACAAATATCCCATTGCATCCCCTTTCAAAAACGAGACGTTTTGAAGGGTCCAGTAGACTTTAATGGTGGATTTCTTGGTTTATATCTAGTTACAAACTTGTGAGTACTCAAGGAACAATGAAACTCTCCGCCCCCTCCCTCCACAGGGGGAGCCCAAGTTAGACACTCTGGCACCAGGCCAAAGAAGCCACATTCCTTTCTGAATAGAATTCAACCAACCCCCCAGAACAATACTCAATCTCTTAGGCGGCGTACACACGACCGAGGTTCTCGCTGGAAACCAGCGAGAACCTCGCTGGAAGCTGCATTCCAGCGAGGACCTCGGCCGTGTGTACGCTCTCGGCGAGCATCCCGTCGGGAATCCCGTCGAGCAGAAATAGAGAGCACGCTCTCTATTTGCTCGACGGCCCGCCTGGATGAATGGCTGGTTGCCATTCCCGACGGGCAGGTCGCCGATTTCGACGGCCGGCAGAGAACCTCAACGGGCGGAACGATGTGTTCTGCCCGTCGAGGTTCTCTGCCGTGTGTACGCGGCTTTAAGGATAAACACAGGTCTTTCACACACACAATAGATCAATTAACCTGTGGGATAGACAGTAGTGTTGAGCGGAATACGCCATATTCGATTTTGCGATATTGCGCGAATATATAGAAGAATATTCGCTAATATCGAATATTCGTGATATTTTATCCCAAAAAAATGTTGCTAAATATTGCTAATGTGAAAATGATTGCGAAATTCTCATAAACGGAGATCATTTCCTGTATTACTAATATGCACTAAACACTAACTCTACACTAACTCTACTTAAAAGAAAGGAGAATAAGGGGGAAAAGATGGGCGGAGAAGATAATCGCGCAATAGGAATATTGCGCGATTATCTTCTCCGCCCATCTTTTCCCCCTTATTCATTGGGGGCAAGGCAGCCATCAAAAATTTTGGGGCCCCCTGGATCAGAGAACCGGGGGAGGAGGTACGAAAAAAAAAACAAGTGTAATCTCTTCTCTCCTGACGCAAGATAATAAGGGGGGGCCTGGGGACCATCAGGCCCCTTACAGGTGTTGTGCCTGTACCCTCCTGATGGCGGCCCTGGTGGGGGGGGGGTGGCAGAGACTGCTGGAGGAGAGACAGAGCAACTGGGGGAGGGAGGGACAGAGCAACTGACAACATTCTAGAAATAAAAAACGGCGCCACATCCTGGTTGTCACTGCTTTCCATACTGGATCCATCCAGCCACGCCACTCATCCCCACCCTAAACCATCTTTTCCCAACAGAATGAGGAAGAGTTAGAAGCTGAGATTTTCATCCAATGAAAAGATTTTATGTCACTTTTTCTCATGAGAAGTCTTTGAGGAAAGGAACCCAACAAGGACCTGGCAGAGATTATAACCCCTTCCACCTCCACCCAAAATGGAGTTTTCCATCGGCCCAAATTCCTGCTTTTTTTCTGCAGGATGATCTCCATGGAACTCCTCACCTGGGATCAGCTAGGGTTAGGGTTGGGGCAGGGTTGTGGTTGGGGTTGGGGTTGGAGTTAGTGGTTAAGGTTAGGGTTGGGGTTGAGTTGGGGTTAGGGTTGGGGTTAGGGTTGGGGTTGGGGTTAGGGTTTGGTTTGGGGTTGGGTTTAGGGTTTAGGGTTGGGGTTGGAGTTAGAGGTTAAGGTTAGGGTTGGGGTTGGGGTTGGGTTAGGGCTGGGGTTAGGGTTGGGGTTGGGGTTAGTGTTGTGGTTGGGGTTAGGGTTTGGGATTGGAAGAGAATGAGGAGTTTTTCAGGAAAGGAACCCAACAAGGACCTGGCAGACATTCTAACCCCTTCCACCTCCAACCAAAATGGAGATTTCCATTGGCCCAAATTCCTGTTTTTTTCATCAAGATGGTCTCCATGGAGCTCCTCACCTGGGATCAGCTAGGGTTAGGGTTGGGGTTGGGGCAGGGTTGGGGTTAGGGTTAGGGTTGGGGCAGGTTTGGGGTTTGGGTTGGGGTTGGAGTTAGCGGTTAAGGTTAGGGTTGGGGTTGGGTTAGGGTTAGGGTTGGGGTTAGGGTTGGGGTTGGGGTTTGGTTTGGGGTTGGGGTTTGGGTTAGGGTTGGGGTTGGGGTTAGGGTTAGGGTTAGGGTTGGGGCAGGGTTGGGGTTCGGGGTTGGGGTTTGCGTTAGGGTTGGGGTTGGAGTTAGCGGTTAAGGTTAGGGTTGGGGTTGAGGTTGGGTTAGGGTTGGGGTTAGGGTTGGGTTAGGGTTGGGTTAGGGTTGGGGTTAGGGTTTGGTTTGGAGTTGGGGTTTGAGTTAGGGTTGGGGTTAGGGTTGGGGTTAGGGTTAGGGTTGGGGTTAGGGTTTGGTTTTGGCGTTGGGGTTGGGACAGGGTTGGGGTTTGGGGTTGGGGTTTGGGTTAGGGTTGGGTTAGGGTTGGGGTTGGGTTAGGGTAGGGTTGGGGTTAGGGTTAGGGTTGGGGTTGGGTTGGGTTGGGGTTAGAGTTAGAGTTAGCGGTTAGGGTTGGGGTTAGGGAGCCCTTCGCCTGGGATCAGCTAGGGTAAGGGTTGGGGTTGAGGCAGGGTTGGGGTTGGAATTGGGTTAGGGTTGGGGTTGGGTTAGGGTTGTGGTTAGGGTTGGGGCAGGGTTGGGGTTTGGGGTTGGGGTTTGGGTTAGGGTTGGGGTTGGAGTTAGCGGTTAAGGTTAGGGTTGGGGTTGGGGTTGAGTTGGGGTTAGGGTTGGGGTTAGGGTTGGGGTTGGGGTTAGGGTTTGGTTTGGGGTTAGGGTTGGGGTTGGAGTTAGAGGTTAAGGTTAGGGTTGGGGTTGGGGTTAGGTTAGGGTTGGGGTTAGGGTTGGGGTTGGGGTTAGGGATGTGGTTGGGGTTAGGGTTGGGATTGGAAGAGAATGAGGAAGAGTTAGAAGCAGAGATTTTCATCCAATGAAAAGATTTGCTGTCACTTTTTCTCATGAGAAGTTTTTCAGGAAAGGAACCCAACAAGGACCTGGCAGACATTCTAACCCCTTCCACCTCCAACCAAAATGGAGATTTCCATTGGCCCAAATTCCTGTTTTTTTCATCAAGATGGTCTCCATGGAGCTCCTCACCTGGGATCAGCTAGGGTTAGGGTTGGGGTTGGGGCAGGGTTGGGGTTAGGGTTAGGGTTAGGGTTGGGGCAGGTTTGGGGTTTGGGTTGGGGTTGGAGTTAGCAGTTAGGGTTGGGGTTAGGGTTGGGGTTGGGGTTTGGTTTGGGGTTGGGGTTTGGGTTAGGGTTGGGGTTGGGGTTAGGGTTAGGGTTGGGGCAGGGTTGGGGTTCGGGGTTGGGGTTTGCGTTAGGGTTGGGGTTGGAGTTAGCGGTTAAGTTTAGGGTTGGGGTTGAGGTTGGGTTAGGGTTAGGGTTGGGGTTAGGGTTGGGTTAGGGTTGGGTTAGGGTTGGGGTTAGGGTTTGGTTTGGAGTTGGGGTTTGAGTTAGGGTTGGGGTTAGGGTTGGGGTTGGGGTTAGGGTTAGGGTTGGGGTTAGGGTTTGGTTTGGCGTTGGGGTTGGGGCAGGGTTGGGGTTTGGGGTTGGGGTTTGGGTTAGGGTTGGGTTAGGGTTGGGGTTGGGTTAGGGTAGGGTTGGGGTTAGGGTTAGGGTTGGGGTTGGGTTGGGTTGGGGTTAGAGTTGGAGTTAGCGGTTAGGGTTGGGGTTAGGGAGCCCCTCACCTGGGATCAGCTAGGGTAAGGGTTGGGGTTGAGGCAGGGTTGGGGTTGGAATTGGGTTAGGGTTGGGTTAGGGTTGTGGTTAGGGTTGGGGCAGGGTTGGGGTTTGGGGTTGGGGTTTGGGTTAGGGTTGGGGTTCGAGTTAGCGGTTAGGGTTAGGGTTGGGGTTGGGGTTGAGTTGGGGTTAGGGTTGGGGTTAGGGTTGGGGTTGGGGTTAGGGTTTGGTTTGGGGTTAGGGTTGGGGTTAGAGTTAGAGGTTAAGGTTAGGGTTGGGGTTGGGGTTAGGTTAGGGTTGGGGTTAGGGTTGGGGTTGGGGTTAGGGATGTGGTTGGGGTTGGGGTTAGGGTTGGGATTGGAAGAGAATGAGGAAGAGTTAGAAGCTGAGATTTTCATCCAATGAAAAGATTTGCTGTCACTTCTCATGAGAAGTTTTTCAGGAAAGGAACCCAACAAGGACCTGGCAGACATTCTAACCCCTTCCACCTCCAACCAAAATGGAGATTTCCATTGGCCCAAATTCCTGTTTTTTTCGTCAGGATGGTCTCCATGGAGCTCCTCACCTGGGATCAGCTAGGGTTAGGGTTGGGGTTGGGGCAGGGTTGGGGTTAGGGTTAGGGTTGGGGCAGGTTTGGGGTTTGGGTTAGGGTTGGGGTTGGAGTTAGCGGTTAAGGTTAGGGTTGGGTTAGGGTTGGGGTTAGGGTTGGGGTTGGGTTAGGGTTGGGGTTTGGTTTGGGGTTGGGGTTTGGGTTAGGGTTGGGGTTGGGGTTAGGGTTAGGGTTAGGGTTAGGGTTGGGCAGGGTTGGGGTTTGGGGTTGGGGTTTGCGTTAGGGTTGGGGTTGGAGTTAGCGGTTAAGGTTAGGGTTGGGGTTGAGGTTGGGTTAGGGTTAGGGTTGGGGTTGGGTTAGGGTTGGGTTAGGGTTGGGGTTAGGGTTTGGGTTTGGGGTTTGGGTTAGGGTTGGGGTTAGGGAGCCCCTCACCTGGGATCAGCTAGAGTAGGGGTTGGGGTTGAGGCAGGGTTGGGGTTAGGGTTGGGGCAGGGTTGGGGTTGAAATTGGGTTAGGGTTGGAGTTGGGTTAGGGTTGTGGTTAGGGTTTGGGCAGGGTTGGGGTTTGGGGTTGGGGTTTGGGTTAGGGTTGGGGTTGGAGTTAGCGGTTAAGGTTAGGGTTGGGGTTGGGTTAGGGTTGGGGTTAGGGTTGGGGTTGGGGTTGGGTTAGGGTTGGGGTTAGGGTTTGGGGTTGGGGTTAGGGTTGGGGTTGGGTTAGGGTTGGGGTTAGGGTTCGGGGTTTGGGTTAGGGTTGGGGTTAGGGTTGGGGTTGGGGTTAGGGTTGGGGTTAGGGTTTGGGGTTGGGGCAGGGTTGGGGTTTGGGTTTGGGTTAGGGTTAGGGTTGGGTTAGGGTTGGGGTTGGGTTAGGGTAGGGTTGGGGTTAGGGTTGGGGTTGGGTTGGGTTGGGTTGGGGTTAGAGTTGGAGTTAGCGGTTAGGGTTGGGGTTAGGGTTAGGGAGCCCCTCACCTGGGATCAGCTAGGGTAAGTGTTGGGGTTGAGGCAGGGTTGGGGTTAGGGTTGGGGCAGGGTTGGGGTTGGGATTGGGTTAGGGTTGGGGTTGTGCTTAGGGTTGGGGTTGTGGTTGGAGTTAGAGGTTAGGGTTGGGGTTAGGGAGCTCCTCACCTAGGATCAGCCACCAGAACGCCGATCACACCATCGAATCCTAGCGTGTGGGCAGCCATGCATGCAGCGGCCATTGTGTTGACGTTATTGGGGGCCACGGGGCACAAGCCACGCACTGGACCTTCATATAGAATTGTCCGACCATCAACAGCTCGATTCTTCTGTGCTAGCTCCCCCTTCAGGTGAAGACTGTCCGGGTGTTTGGTCATGGTGATCCTCAGACCCTACAAGAAAGAAAAATAGAGAATTATCTGCAGTCTATGAACTATGATGTCATGAGTCGTCCATTTCTCTCCCACACCCCTCAATTCAATTTTGGGGCCCTCCACACCTATGTTCTCTGTTGTGGTGACCAATTAGTGACCAATTAGTGAACTTTTTGACCAATCAGTAAAATTTGTGACCAATCAGTGAGCTCTGTGACCAATCAGTGAACTCTGTGATCAATCAGTGAGCTCTGTGACCAATCAGTGAGCTCTGTGACCAATCAGTGAGAACTGTAACCAATCAGTGAGCTCTGTAACCAATCAGTGAGCTCTGTGATCAATCAGTGAACTTTGTGACCAATCAGTGAACTTTGTGACCAATTAGTGAGCTCTGTGATCAATCAGTGAGTTCCGTAACCAATCAGTGAGCTTTGTGACCAATCAATGAGCTCTGTGACCAATCAGTGAGCTTTGTGATCAATCAGTGAGCTTTGTGCCCAATCAGTGAGCTTTGTGACCAATCAGTGAACTTTGTGATCAATCAGTGAGCTCTGTGTCTAATTGGTGAGCTCTGTGATCAATCAGTGAGTTCCGTAACCAATCAGTGAGCTCTGTGACCAATCAATGAGCTCTGTAACCAATCAGTGAGCTCTTTGTGACCAATCAGTGAGCTCTGTGATCAATCAGTGAACTTTGTGACCAATCAGTGAACTCTGTGACCAATCAGTGAGCTCTGTGATCAATCAGTGAGTTCTGTAACCAATCAGTGAGCTCTGTGACCACTCAGTGAACTTTGTGACCAATCAGTGAGCTCTGTGATCAATCAGTGAACTTTGTGACCAATCAGTGAACTCTGTGACCAATCAGTGAACTATGTGCCCAATCAGCGAGCTCTGTAACCAATCAGTGACCTCTGTGATCAATCAGTGAACTCTGTGACCAATCAGTGAGCTCTGTGATCAATCAGTGAGTTCTGTAACCAATCAGTGAGCTCTGTGACCACTCAGTGAACTTTGTGACCAATCAGTGAGCTCTGTGATCAATCAGTGAACTTTGTGACCAATCAGTGAACTCTGTGACCAATCAGTGAGCTCTGTGATCAATCAGTGAGTTCTGTAACCAATCAGTGAGCTCTGTGACCACTCAGTGAACTTTGTGACCAATCAGTGAGCTCTGTGATCAATCAGTGAACTTTGTGACCAATCAGTGAACTCTGTGACCAATCAGTGAACTATGTGCCCAATCAGCGAGCTCTGTAACCAATCAGTGACCTCTGTGATCAATCAGTGAACTCTGTGACCAATCAGTGAGCTCTGTGATCAATCAGTGAGTTCTGTAACCAATCAGTGAGCTCTGTGACCACTCAGTGAACTTTGTGACCAATCAGTGAGCTCTGTGATCAATCAGTGAACTTTGTGACCAATCAGTGAACTCTGTGACCAATCAGTGAACTATGTGCCCAATCAGCGAGCTCTGTAACCAATCAGTGACCTCTGTGATCAATCAGTGAGCTCTGTGACCAATCAGTGAGATTTGTGATCAATCAGTGAGCTTTGTGACCAATCAGTGAGCTTTGTGACCAATCAGTGAACTCTGTGACCAATCAGTGAACTATGTGACCAATCAGCGAGCTCTGTAACAAATCAGTGACCTCTGTGATCAATCAGTGAGTTCTGTGACCAATCAATGAGCTCTGTGACCAATCAATGAGCTTTGTGATCAATCAGTGAGCTTTGTGACCAATCAGTGAGCTCTGTGATCAATCAGTGAGTTCTGTGACCAATCAATGAGCTCTGTGATCAATCAGTGAACTCTATGACCAATCAATGAGCTCTGTAACCAATCAGTGAGCTCTTTGTGACCAATCAGTGAGCTCTGTGATCAATCAGTGAACTTTGTGACCAATCAGTGAACTCTGTGACCAATCAGTGAGCTCTGTGACCAATCAGCGAGCTCTGTAACCAATCAGTGAGCTCTGTGATCAATCAGTGAGTTCTGTGACCAATCAATGAGCTCTGTGACCAATCAGTGAGCTTTGTGATCAATCAGTGAGCTTTGTGACCAATCAGTGAACTTTGTGATCAATCAGTGAGCTCTGTGATCAATCAGTGAGTTCTGTAACCAATCAGTGAGCTATGTGACCAATCAGTGAACTTTGTGACCAATGAGTGAGCTCTGTGATCAATCAGTGAACTTTGTGACCAATCAATGAACTTTGTGACCAATTAGTGAGCTCTGTGATCAATCAGTGAGCTCCGTGATCAATCAGTGAGTTCTGTGATCAATCAGTGAGTTCTGTAACCAATCAGTGAGCTATGTGACCAATCAGTGAACTTTGTGACCAATGAGTGAGCTCTGTGATCAATCAGTGAATTTTGTGACCAATCAGTGAACTTTGTGACCAATTAGTGAGCTCTGTGATCAATCAGTGAGTTCCGTAACCAATCAGTGAGCTCTGTGACCAATCAGTGAGCTCTGTGACCAATCAGTGAGCTTTGTGATCAATCAGTGAGCTTTGTGCCCAATCAGTGAGCTTTGTGACCAATCAGTGAACTTTGTGATCAATCAGTGAGCTCTGTGTCTAATTGGTGAGCTCTGTGATCAATCAGTGAGTTCCGTAACCAATCAGTGAGCTCTGTGACCAATCAATGAGCTCTGTAAGCAATCAGTGAGCTCTTTGTGACCAATCAGTGAGCTCTGTGATCAATCAGTGAGCTCTTTGTGACCAATCAGTGAGCTCTGTGATCAATCAGTGAACTTTGTGACCAATCAGTGAACTCTGTGACCAATCAGTGAGCTCTGTGATCAATCAGTGAGTGGTTTGTGATTGGTGATTGCGACCACGTGAGATTGTGATTGGTGATTGAGAACACATGAGATTGTGATCAGTGATTGACACCACGTGAGATTGTGATCAGTGATTGAGACCACATGAGACTGTGATTGGTGATTGAGACCACGTGAGACTGTGATTGGTGATTGAGAACACGTGAAAATGTGATCAGTGATTGAGACCACGTGAGATTGTGATCAGTGATTGATACCACGTGAGATTGTGATCAGTGATTGAGAACACGTGAGATTGTGATCAGTGATTGACACCACGTGAGATTGTGATCAGTGATTGACACCACGTGAGATTGTGATCAGTGATTGAGAACACGTGAGATTGTGATCAGTGATTGACACCACGTGAGATTGTGATCAGTGATTGATACCACGTGAGATTGTGATCAGTGATTGAGAACACGTGAGATTGTGATCAGTGATTGACACCACGTGAGATTGTGATCAGTGATTGAGAACACGTGAGATTGTGATCAGTGATTGACACCACGTGAGATTGTGATCAGTGATTGAAACCACATGAGATTGTGATCAGTGATTGAGACCACGTGAGATTGTGATTGGTGATTGATACCATGTGAGATTGTGATTGGCGATTGAGACCATGTGAGATTGTGATTGGTGATTGACACCACATGAGATTGTGATCAGTGATTGATACCACATGAGATTGTGATCAGTGATTGAGACCACGTGAGATTGTGATCAGTGATTGAGACCACGTGAGATTGTGATCAGTGATTGACACCACATGAGATTGTGATCAGTGATTGATACCACATGAGATTGTGATCAGTGATTGAGACCACGTGAGATTGTGATCAGTGATTGAGACCACGTGAGATTGTGATCAGTGATTGACACCACATGAGATTGTGATCAGTGATTGATACCACATGAGATTGTGATCAGTGATTGAGACCACGTGAGATTGTGATCAGTGATTGATACCACGTGAGATTGTGATCAGTGATTGACACCACGTGAGATTGTGATCGGTGATTGAGACCACGTGAGATTGTGATTGGCGATTGAGAACACGTGAGATTGTGATCAGTGATTGACACCACATGAGATTGTGATCAGTGATTGATACCACATGAGATTGTGATCAGTGATTGAGACCACGTGAGATTGTGATCAGTGATTGAGAACAGGTGAGATTGTGATCAGTGATTGATACCACGTGAGATTGTGATCAGTGATTGAGAACACGTGAGATTGTGATCAGTGATTGAGAACACGTGAGATTGTGATCAGTGATTGAGACCACGTGAGATTGTGATCAGTGATTGAGAACACGTGAGATTGTGATCAGTGATTGACACCACGTGAGATTGTGATCAGTGATTGAGACCACGTGAGACTGTGATCAGTGATTGATACCACGTGAGATTGTGATCAGTGATTGAGAACACGTGAGATTGTGATAAGTGATTGAGACCACGTGAGATTGTGATCAGTGATTGATACCACGTGAGATTGTGATCAGTGATTGAGACCACGTGAGATTGTGATTGGTGATTGAGACCATGTGAGATCGTGAT
The DNA here is from genome assembly GCA_029574335.1 of Rana kukunoris. NCBI lineage: Eukaryota > Metazoa > Chordata > Amphibia > Anura > Ranidae > Rana > Rana kukunoris. The sequence goes on from JAJQKJ010002524.1 coordinate 57,165, forward strand.
TGGTGATTGCGACCATGTGAGATCGTGATTGGTGATTGCGACCACGTGAGATCGTGATTGGTGATTGAGACCACGTGAGATTGTGATCAGTGATTGACACCACGTGAAATTGTTATCAGTGATTGACACCACGTGAGATTGTGATCAGTGATTGAGACCACGTGAGACTGTGATTGGTGATTGAGACCACGTGAGACTGTGATTGGTGATTGAGACCACGTGAGATCGTGATTGATGATTGCGACCATGTGAGATCGTGATTGGTGATTGCGACCATGTAAGATTGTGATTGGTGATTGCGACCACGTGAGATCGTGATTGGTGATTGAGACCACGTGAGATTGTGATCAGTGATTGAGACCACATGAGACTGTGATTGGTGATTGAGACCACGTGAGACTGTGATTGGTGATTGAGACCAAGTGAGACTGTGATTGGTGATTGATACCACGTGAGATTGTGATCAGTGATTGAGACCACGTGAGATTGTGATCAGTGATTGAGAACACGTGAGATTGTGATCAGTGATTGAGACCATGTGAGACTGTGATTGGTGATTGAGACCACGTGAGATTGTGATTGGTGATTGCGACCACGTGAGATTGTGATCAGTGATTGAGACCACGTGAGATTGTGATCAGTGATTGACACCACATGAGATTGTGATTGGTGATTGAGACCACGTGAGATTGTGATCAGTGATTGAGACCACGTGAGATTGTGATCAGTGATTGAGAACACGTGAGATTGTGATCAGTGATTGAGACCATGTGAGACTGTGATTGGTGATTGAGACCACGTGAGATTGTGATTGGTGATTGCGACCACGTGAGATTGTGATCAGTGATTGAGACCACGTGAGATTGTGATCAGTGATTGAGAACACGTGAGATTGTGATCAGTGATTGACACCACATGAGATTGTGATTGGTGATTGAGACCACGTGAGATTGTGATCAGTGATTGATACCACGTGAGATTGTGATCAGTAATTGAGAACACGTGAGATTGTGATCAGTGATTGATACCACGTGAGATTGTGATCAGTGATTGACACCACGTGAGATTGTGATCAGTGATTGAGACCACGTGAGACTGTGATCAGTGATTGATACCACGTGAGATTGTGATCAGTGATTGAGACCACGTGAGATTGTGATCAGTGATTGAGAACACGTGAGATTGTGATCAGTGATTGAGACCACGTGAGATTGTGATCAGTGATTGACACCACATGAGATTGTGATTGGTGATTAATACCACGTGAGATTGTGATCAGTGATTGAGACCACGTGAGATTGTGATCAGTGATTGATACCACGTGAGATTGTGATCAGTGATTGAGAACACGTGAGATCGTGATTGGTGATTGCGACCATGTGAGATTGTGATTGGTGATTGCGACCACGTGAGATCGTGATTGGTGATTGAGACCACGTGAGATTGTGATCAGTGATTGCGACCATGTGAGATTGTGATTGGTGATTGCGACCACGTGAGATCGTGATTGGTGATTGAGACCACGTGAGATTGTGATCAGTGATTGACACCACGTGAGATTGTGATCAGTGATTGAGAACATGTGAGATTGTGATCAGTGATTGAGACCACATGAGACTGTGATTGGTGATTGAGACCACGTGAGACTGTGATTGGTGATTGAGACCAAGTGAGACTGTGATTGGTGATTGATACCATGTGAGATTGTGATCAGTGATTGAGACCACGTGAGATTGTGATCAGTGATTGATACCACGTGAGATTGTGATCAGTGATTGAGAACACGTGAGATTGTGATCAGTGATTAACACCACGTGAGATTGTGATCAGTGATTGACACCACGTGAGATTGTGATCAGTGATTGATACCACATGAGATTGTGATCAGTGATTGAGACCACGTGAGATTGTGATCAGTGATTGAGAACACGTGAGATTGTGATCAGTGATTGAGAACACGTGAGATTGTGATCAGTGATTAACACCACGTGAGATTGTGATCAGTGATTGACACCACGTGAGATTGTGATCAGTGATTGATACCACGTGAGATTGTGATCAGTGATTGAGAACACGTGAGATTGTGATAAGTGATTGAGAACACGTGAGATTGTGATCAGTGATTGACACCACGTGAGATTGTGATCAGTGATTGACACCATGTGAGATTGTGATCAGTGATTGAGAACACGTGAGATTGTGATCAGTGATTGAGACCACGTGAGATTGTGATTGGTGATTGAGACCATGTGAGATCGTGATTGGTGATTGTGACCATGTGAGATCGTGATTGGTGATTGCGACCAAGTGAGATCGTGATTGGTGATTGAGACCACGTGAGATTGTGATCAGTGATTGACACCACGTGAGATTGTTATCAGTGATTGACACCACGTGAGATTGTGATCAGTGATTGAGACCACGTGAGACTGTGATTGGTGATTGAGACCACGTGAGACTGTGATTGGTGATTGAGACCACGTGAGATCGTGATTGATGATTGCGACCATGTGAGATCGTGATTGGTGATTGCGACCACGTGAGATTGTGATCAGTGATTGATACCACGTGAGATTGTGATCAGTGATTGATACCACGTGAGATTGTGATCAGTGATTGAGACCACGTGAGATTGTGATCAGTGATTGACACCACATGAGATTGTGATTGGTGATTAATACCACGTGAGATTGTGATCAGTGATTGAGACCATGTGAGACTGTGATCAGTGATTGAGACCACGTGAGATTGTGATCAGTGATTGAGACCACGTGAGATTGTGATCAGTAATTGAGAACACATGAGATTGTGATCAGTGATTGAGAACACATGAGATTGTGATCAGTGATTGATACCACGTGAGATTGTGATCAGTGATTGAGACCACGTGAGATTGTGATCAGTGATTGATACCACGTGAGATTGTGATCAGTGATTGAGACCACGTGAGATTGTGATCAGTGATTGACACCACGTGAGATTGTGATCAGTGATTGAGACCACGTGAGACTGTGATTGGTGATTGAGACCACGTGAGATCGTGATTGGTGATTGCGACCATGTGAGATTGTGATCAGTGATTGAGAACACGTGAGATTGTGATCAGTGATTGAGACCACGTGAGATTGTGATCAGTGATTGAGAACACGTGAGATTGTGATCAGTGATTGAGAACACGTGAGATTGTGATCAGTGATTGACACACACACGTGAGATTGATTGGTGATTGAGTGACCACGTGAGATTGTGATCGTGATTGACAGATTGCCACGTGACCATGTGAGATTGTGATCAGTGATGATTGCACCACGTGATTGTGATCAGTGATTGAGATTGAGACCACGTGAGATTGTGATCAGTGATTGAGACCACCAGTGAGATTGTGATTGGTGATTGTGATCAGTGATTGACCATGTGAGATCGTGATTGGTGATTGTGTGAGATTGTGATCAGTAATGTGAGAACACATGAGATTGTGATCAGTGATTGAGAACCATGAGATTGTGATCGTGTGATTGAGATTGACACCACGTGAGATTGTGATCAGTGATTGACACCACGTGAGATTGTTATCAGTGATTGACACCACGTGAGATTGTGATCAGTGATTGTGACAGTGATTGACACGTGAGACCACGTGAGATTGTGATCAGTGATTGAGACCACGTGAGATTGTGATCAGTGATTGACACCACATGAGATTGTGATTGTGATCCACGTGAGATCGTGATTGATGAGATTGTGATCGTGACCCATGTGAGATCGTGATTGGTGATTGCGACCACGTGAGATTGTGATCAGTGATTGAGACCACGTGAGATTGTGATCAGTGATTGATACCACGTGAGATTGTGATCAGTGATTGAGACCACGTGAGATTGTGATCAGTGATTGACACCACCACGTGAGATTGTGATTGATTGTGATTGCGACCATGTGAGATTGTGATCAGTGATTGAGACCATGTGAGACTGTGATCAGTGATTGAGACCACGTGAGATTGTGATCAGTGATTGAGACCACGTGAGATTGTGATCAGTAATTGAGAACACATGAGATTGTGATCAGTGATTGAGAACACATGAGATTGTGATCAGTGATTGATACCACGTGAGATTGTGATCAGTGATTGAGACCACGTGAGATTGTGATCAGTGATTGATACCACGTGAGATTGTGATCAGTGATTGAGACCACGTGAGATTGTGATCAGTGATTGACACCACGTGAGATTGTGATCAGTGATTGAGACCACGTGAGACTGTGATTGGTGATTGAGACCACGTGAGATCGTGATTGGTGATTGCGACCATGTGAGATTGTGATCAGTGATTGAGAACACGTGAGATTGTGATCAGTGATTGAGACCACGTGAGATTGTGATCAGTGATTGAGAACACGTGAGATTGTGATCAGTGATTGAGAACACGTGAGATTGTGATCAGTGATTGACACCACATGAGACTGTGATTGGTGATTGAGACCACGTGAGATCGTGATTGGTGATTGCGACCATGTGAGATTGTGATTGGTGATTGCGACCACGTGAGTTCGTGATTGGTGATTGAGACCACGTGAGATTGTGATCAGTGATTGACACCACGTGACATTGTGATCAGTGATTGACACCACGTGAGATTGTGATCAGTAATTGAGAACACATGAGATTGTGATCAGTGATTGAGAACACATGAGATTGTGATCAGTGATTGAGAACACGTGAGATTGTGATCATTGATTGACACCACGTGAGATTGTGATCAGTGATTGAGACCATGTGAGATTGTGATCAGTGATTGATACCACGTGAGATTGTGATCAGTGATTGAGACCACGTGAGATTGTGATCAGTGATTGACACCACATGAGATTGTGATTGTGATTAATACCACGTGAGATTGTGATCAGTGATTGAGACCATGTGAGATCGTGATTGGTGATTGCGACCATGTGAGATTGTGATCAGTGATTGAGACCACGTGAGATTGTGATCAGTGATTCACACCACGTGAGATTGTGATCAGTGATTGAGGCCACGTGAGACTGTGATTGGTGATTGAGACCACGTGAGATCGTGATTGGTGATTGCGACCATGTGAGATTGTGATTGGTGATTGCGACCATGTGAGATTGTGATTGGTGATTGAGACCACGTGAGATCGTGATTGGTGAATGCTACCATGTGAGATTGTGATTGGTGATTGCGACCACGTGAGATCGTGATTGGTGATTGAGACCACGTGAGATTGTGATCAGTGATTGAGACCACGTGAGATTGTGATCAGTGATTGACACCACGTGAGATTGTGATCAGTGATTGATACCACGTGAGACTGTGATTGGTGATTGAGACCACGCGGGATTGTGATCAGTGATTGAGACCACGTGAGACTGTGATCAGTGATTGAGACCACGTGAGATTGTGATCAGTGATTGAGACCACGTGAAATTGTGATCAGTGATTGACACCACGTGAGATTGTGATCAGTGATTGATACCACGTGAGATTGTGATCAGTGATTGATACCACGTGAGATTGTGATCAGTGATTGAGAACACGTGAGATTGTGATCAGTGATTGACACCACGTGAGATTGTGATCAGTGATTGAGACCACGTGAGATTGTGATCAGTGATTGACACCACGTGAGATTGTGATCAGTGATTGAGACCACGTGAGATTGTGATCAGTGATTGACACCACGTGAGATTGTGATCAGTGATTGAGACCACGTAAGATTGTGATCAGTGATTGACACCACGTGAGATTGTGATCAGTGATTGACACCACGTGAGATTGTGATCAGTGATTGATACCACGTGAGATTGTGATCAGTGATTGATACCACGTGAGATTGTGATCAGTGATTGAGAACATGTGAGATTGTGATCAGTGATTGACACCACGTGAGATTGTGATCAGTGATTGAGAACACGTGAGATTGTGATCAGTGATTGACACCACGTGAGATTGTGATCAGTGATTGAGACCACGTGAGATTGTGATCAGTGATTGACACCACGTGAGATTGTGATCAGTGATTGAGACCACGTGAGATTGTGATCAGTGATTGACACCACGTGAGATTGTGATCAGTTATTGATACCACGTGAGATTGTGATCAGTGATTGAGACCACGTGAGATTGTGATCAGTGATTGACACCACGTGAGATTGTGATTGGTGATTGCGACCATGTGAGATTGTAATTGGTGAATGCGACCACGTGAGATCGTGATCAGTGATTGAGACCACGTGAGATTGTGATCAGTGATTGACACCACGTGAGATTGTGATCAGTGATTGAGAACACATGAGATTGTGATCAGTGATTGATACCACGTGAGATTGTGATCAGTGATTGACACCACATGAGATTGTGATTGGTGATTAATACCACGTGAGATTGTGATCAGTGATTGAGAACACGTGAGATTGTGAACAGTGATTGAGACCACGTGAGATTGTGATCAGTGATTGACACCACATGAGATTGTGATTGGTGATTAATACCACGTGAGATTGTGATCAGTGATTGAGACCATGTGAGACTGTGATTGGTGATTGAGACCACGTGAGATCGTGATTGGTGATTGCGACCACGTGAGATCGTGATTGGTGATTGAGACCACGTGAGATTGTGATCAGTGATTGATACCACGTGAGATTGTGATCAGTGATTGATACCACGTGAGATTGTGATCAGTGATTGAGAACACGTGAGATTGTGATCAGTGATTGAGAACACGTGAGATTGTGATCAGTGATTGACACCACGTGAGATTGTGATCAGTGATTGAGACCACGTGAGATTGTGATCAGTGATTGAGAACACGTGAGATTGTGATCAGTGATTGAGACCACGTGAGATTGTGATCAGTGATTGAGACCATGTGAGACTGTGATTGGTGATTGAGACCATGTGAGATTGTGATTGGTGATTGCGAACACGTGAGATCGTGATTGGTGATTGAGACCACGTGAGATTGTGATCAGTGATTGCGACCATGTGAGATTGTGATTGGTGATTGCGACCACGTGAGATCGTGATTGGTGATTGAGACCACGTGAGATTGTGATCAGTGATTGAGACCATGTGAGACTGTGATTGGTGATTGAGACCACGTGAGATCGTGATTGGTGATTGCGACCATGTGAGATTGTGATCAGTGATTGAAACCACATGAGATTGTGATCAGTGATTGATACCACGTGAGATTGTGATCAGTGATTGAGAACACGTGAGATTGTGATAAGTGATTGACACCACGTGAGATTGTGATCAGTGATTGACACCACGTGAGATTGTGATCAGTGATTGATACCACGTGAGATTGTGATCAGTGATTGAGAACACGTGAGATTGTGATAAGTGATTGAGACCACGTGAGATTGTGATCAGTGATTGACACCACGTGAGATTGTGATCAGTGATTGAGAACACGTGAGATTGTGATCAGTGATTGACACCACGTGAGATTGTGATCAGTGATTGAGAACACGTGAGATTGTGATCAGTGATTGAGAACACGTGAGATTGTGATCAGTGATTGACACCACGTGAGATTGTGATCAGTGATTGAGACCACGTGAGATTGTGATCAGTGATTGACACCACGTGAGATTGTGATCAGTGATTGAGAACACGTGAGATTGTGATCAGTGATTGACACCACGTGAGATTGTGATCAGTGATTGAGACCACGTGAGATTGTGATCAGTGATTGAGAACACGTGAGATTGTGATCAGTGATTGACACCACGTGAGATTGTGATCAGTGATTGAGACCACGTGAGATTGTGATCAGTGATTGACACCACGTGAGACTGTGATCAGTGATTGATACCACATGAGATTGTGATCAGTGATTGAGAACACGTGAGATTGTGATCAGTGATTGACACCACGTGAGATTGTGATCAGTGATTGACACCATGTGAGATTGTGATCAGTGATTGACACCACGTGAGATTGTGATCAGTGATTGAGACCACGTGAGATTGTGATCAGTGATTGAGAACACGTGAGATTGTGATAAGTGATTGAGACCACGTGAGATTGTGATCAGTGATTGACACCACGTGAGATTGTGATCAGTGATTGAGAACACGTGAGATTGTGATCAGTGATTGACACCACGTGAGATTGTGATCAGTGATTGATACCACGTGAGATTGTGATCAGTGATTGAGACCACGTGAGATTGTGATCAGTGATTGAGACCACGTGAGATTGTGATCAGTGATTGAGAACACGTGAGATTGTGATAAGTGATTGAGACCACGTGAGATTGTGATCAGTGATTGAGACCACGTGAGATTGTGATCAGTGATTGAGAACACGTGAGATTGTGATAAGTGATTGAGACCACGTGAGATTGTGATCAGTGATTGACACCACGTGAGATTGTGATCAGTGATTGAGAACACGTGAGATTGTGATCAGTGATTGACACCACGTGAGATTGTGATCAGTGATTGATACCACGTGAGATTGTGATCAGTGATTGAGACCACGTGAGATTGTGATCAGTGATTGAGAACACGTAAGATTGTGATAAGTGATTGAGACCACGTGAGATTGTGATCAGTAATTGATACCACGTGAGATTGTGATCAGTGATTGATACCACGTGAGATTGTGATTGGTGATTGAGACCATGTGAGATCGTGATTGGTGATTGCGACCATGTGAGATCGTGATTGGTGATTGCGACCACGTGAGATCGTGATTGGTGATTGAGACCACGTGAGATTGTGATCCGTGATTGACACCACGTGAGATTGTTATCAGTGATTGACACCACGTGAGATTGTGATCAGTGATTGAGACCACGTGAGACTGTGATTGGTGATTGAGACCACGTGAGACTGTGATTGGTGATTGAGACCACGTGAGATCGTGATTGATGATTGCGACCATGTGAGATCGTGATTGGTGATTGCGACCATGTAAGATTGTGATTGGTGATTGCGACCACGTGAGATCGTGATTGGTGATTGAGAACACATGAGATTGTGATCAGTGATTGACACCACGTGAGATTGTGATCAGTGATTGAGACCACATGAGACTGTGATTGGTGATTGAGACCACGTGAGACTGTGATTGGTGATTGCGACCACGTGAGATCGTGATCAGTGATTGAGACCACGTGAGATTGTGATCAGTGATTGAGAACACGTGAGATTGTGATCAGTGATTGAGAACACGTGAGATTGTGATCAGTGATTGAGACCACGTGAGATTGTGATCAGTGATTGAGACCATGTGAGACTGTGATTGGTGATTGAGACCACGTGAGATTGTGATTGGTGATTGCGACCACGTGAGATTGTGATCAGTGATTGATACCACGTGAGATTGTGATCAGTGATTGACACCACATGAGATTGTGATTGGTGATTGAGACCACGTGAGATTGTGATCAGTGATTGATACCACGTGAGATTGTGATCAGTGATTGATACCACGTGAGATTGTGATCAGTGATTGAGACCACGTGAGATCGTGATTGGTGATTGCGACCATGTGAGATTGTGATCAGTGATTGACACCACGTGAGATTGTGATCAGTGATTGAGACCATGTGAGATTGTGATTGGTGATTGAGACCACGTGAGATCGTGATTGGTGATTGCGACCATGTGAGATTGTGATTGGTGATTGCGACCACGTGAGATCGTGATTGGTGATTGAGACCACGTGAGATTGTGATCAGTGATTGAGACCATGTGAGATTGTGATTGGTGATTGAGACCACGTGAGATCGTGATTGGTGATTGCGACCATGTGAGATTGTGATTGGTGATTGCGACCACGTGAGATCATGATTGGTGATTGACACCACGTGAGATTGTGATCAGTAATTGAGAACACATGAGATTGTGATCAGTGATTGAGAACACATGAGATTGTGATCAGTGATTGAGAACACATGAGATTGTGATCAGTGATTGAGACCACGTGAGATTGTGATCAGTGATTGAGACCACGTGAGATTGTGATCAGTGATTGAGACCACGTGAGATTGTGATCAGTGATTGATACCACGTGAGATTGTGATCAGTAATTGAGAACACATGAGATTGTGATCAGTGATTGATACCACGTGAGATTGTGATCAGTGATTGAGACCACGTGAGATTGTGATCAGTGATTGACACCACGTGAGATTGTGATCAGTGATTGACACCACGTGAGATTGTGATCAGTGATTGAGACCACGTGAGACTGTGATTGGTGATTGAGACCACGTGAGATTGTGATCAGTGATTGAGACCATGTGACATTGTGATCAGTGATTGATACCACGTGAGATTGTGATTGGTGATTAATACCACGTGAGATTGTGATCAGTGATTGAGACCATGTGAGACTGTGATTGGTGATTGAGACCACGTGAGATCGTGATTGGTGATTGAGACCACGTGAGATTGTGATCAGTGATTGACACCACGTGACATTGTGATCAGTGATTGACACCACGTGAGATTGTGATCAGTGATTGAGAACACGTGAGATTGTGATCAGTGATTGACACCACGTGAGATTGTGATCAGTGATTGACACCACGTGAGATTGTGATCAGTGATTGACACCACGTGAGATTGTGATCAGTGATTGACACCACGTGAGATTGTGATCAGTGATTGAGACCACGTGAGACTGTGATCAGTGATTGATACCACGTGAGATTGTGATCAGTGATTGAGACCACGTGAGATTGTGATCAGTGATTGAGACCACGTGAGATCGTGATTGGTGATTGCGACCATGTGAGATTGTGATTGGTGATTGCGACCATGTGAGATTGTGATTGGTGATTGAGACCACGTGAGATTGTGATTGGTGATTGAGACCACGTGAGATCGTGATTGGTGATTGCGACCATGTGAGATCGTGATTGGTGATTGAGACCACGTGAGATTGTGATCAGTGATTAAGACCACGTGAGATTGTGATCAGTGATTGACACCACGTGAGATTGTGATCAGTGATTGATACCACGTGAGATTGTGATCAGTGATTGATACCACGTGAGACTGTGATTGGTGATTGAGACCACGCGGGATTGTGATCAGTGATTGAGACCACGTGAGACTGTGATCAGTGATTGAGACCACGTGAGATTGTGATCAGTGATTGAGACCACGTGAGATTGTGATCAGTGATTGACACCACGTGAGATTGTGATCAGTGATTGAGAACACGTGAGACTGTGATTGGTGATTTAGACCACGCGGGATTGTGATCAGTGATTGAGACCACGTGAGACTGTGATCAGTGATTGAGACCACGTGAGATTGTGATCAGTGATTGAGAACACATGAGACTGTGATCAGTGATTGATACCACGTGAGATTGTGATCAGTGATTGACACCACGTGAGATTGTGATCAGTGATTGAGACCACGTGAGATTGTGATCAGTGATTGACACCACGTGAGATTGTGATCAGTGATTGAGACCACGTGAGATTGTGATCAGTGATTGACACCACGTGAGATTGTGATCAGTGATTGATACCACGTGAGATTGTGATCAGTGATTGAGACCACGTGAGATTGTGATCAGTGATTGACACCACGTGAGATTGTGATTGGTGATTGAGACCACATGAGACTGTGATTGGTGATTGAGACCACGTGAGATCGTGATTGGTGATTAATACCACATGAGACTGTGATTGGTGTTTGAGACCACGTGAGATCGTGATTGGTGATTGCGACCATGTGAGATTGTGATTGGTGATTGCGACCACGTGAGATTGTGATTGGTGATTGAGACCACGTGAGATTGTGATTGGTGATTGCGACCATGTGAGATTGTGATCAGTGATTGAGACCATGTGAGATTGTGATTGGTGATTGAGACCACGTGAGACTGTGATTGGTGATTGAGACCACGTGAGATCGTGATCAGTGATTCACACCACGTGAGATTGTGATCAGTGATTGACACCACGTGAGATTGTGATCAGTGATTGACACCACGTGAGATTGTGATCAGTGATTGACACCACGTGAGATTGTGATCAGTGATTGAGACCACATTAAATTGTGATCAGTGATTGAGACCATGTGAGATTGTGATCAGTGATTGACACCACATGAGATTGTGATCAGTGATTGACACCACGTGAGATTGTGATTGGTGATTGCGACCATGTGAGATTGTAATTGGTGAATGCGACCACGTGAGATCGTGATCAGTGATTGACACCACGTGAGATTGTGATCAGTGATTGAGACCACGTGAGATTGTGATCAGTGATTGACACCACGTGAGATTGTGATCAGTGATTGATACCACATGAGATTGTGATCAGTGATGGAGACCACGTGAGATTGTGATCAGTGATTGAGACCACGTGAGATTGTGATCAGTGATTGATACCACGTGAGATTGTGATCAGTGATTGATACCACGTGAGATTGTGATCAGTGATTCATTCCACGTGAGATTGTGATCAGTGATTGAGACCACGTGAGATTGTGATCAGTGATTGAGACCACGTGAGATTGTGATCAGTGATTGAGACCACATGAGATTGTGATCAGTGATTGACACCACGTGAGATTGTGATCAGTGATTGAGAACATGTGAGATTGTGATCAGTGATTGATACCACGTGAGATTGTGATCAGTGATTGAGACCACGTGAGATTGTGATCAGTGATTGACACCACGTGAGATTGTGATCAGTGATTGACACCACGTGAGATTGTGATCAGTGATTGAGACCACGTGAGACTGTGATTGGTGATTCACACCATGTGAGATTGTGATCGGTGATTGCGACCATGTGAGATTGTGATTGGTGATTGAGACCACGTGAGATTGGACAAAGATGGACAAAGTGAGGCACAGTGAGGCACAGTGAGGCATGCAGATGGACAAAGTGAGGCACAGTGAGGCATGCAGATGGAAACAGGGAGACCACATGAGATCGTGATCAGTGATTGAGACCACGTGAGATTGTGATCAGTGATTGAGACCACGTGAGATTGTGATTGGTGATTGAGACCACGCGGGATTGTGATCGGTGATTGAGACCATGTGAGATCGTGATTGGTGATTGAGACCACGTGAGATCTTTATCGGTGATTCAGACCACGTGAGATCTTTATCGGTGATTGAGCCCACATGAGATCGTGATCAGTGATTGAGCCCAGGTGAGATCGTGATTGGTGATTCAGACCACATAATGATGGAGACTTTTCTGTGCTTTTGACCTTAGGGTTAGATTTTCCTCTAGCCAGATCTTTGTCTTCCTATTGGACGGAAGGGGGAAGGACTGGCACCCCTGTCAGGCTCCTTCTCTTCCTGTCTGGTGGTCCTGAAGACAGGAAGTGGTGAGACGTCTCTCTAACGTGCCTGGAGAGCAGTAAACCCTGACAGGGGTCCTAGCCCTCCCCATTGGGTGTGGTTACATGAATGCCAATAGTCTTCTTCTAATGTCCAAGCTGCCTTTATTGTAGGACGAGTGCTCAGACCCGCCCTCTGTCGCTTGGTGATGGTCCATCTGCATGCCTCACTGTGCCTCACTCTGTCCATCTGCATGCCTCACTGTGCCTCCCTGTGTCCATCTGCATGCCTCACTGTGCCTCACTTTGTCCATCTGCATGCCTCACTGTGCCTCACTTTGTCTATCTGCATGCCTCACTGTGCCTCACTTTGTCCATCTGCATGCCTCACTGTGCCTCCCTGTGTCTATCTGCATGCCTCACTGTGCCTCACTTTGTCCATCTGCATGCCTCACTGTGCCCATATTTCTGTGCCAGTTTGAGACTGTGCCATTTCTGATCTACCGGCGCTGTGTCCATCTGCTGCCTTACGCTCTCTGGCACTGTGATAGAAAATCGGTGGGCGTGTAATGTTACAAAGCCCCGCCTTCTCTTCGTCCTCATTTGTGACAGAACACTGACTTAGTTTCCCAGCAGTGAGTCAGTGTTCGGCCTATTATTAATGAGGATGAGGAGGAGGCGGGGCTTGGTTACCCCGCACGGCCGCCCACTAGACTGATGTCACAGCGCCAGGAGATCAGGCGCACGAGGCTGCAGATGGACACAGAATAGAGTATAAGCCGAGGGGGGCATTTTCAGCACAAAAACAATTGCTGGAAAACTCGGCTTATACTCGAGTATATACGGTAATAAAAAAAAATGCCTAAAACCACCCGAAACCATCACCATTCTTCATTCCACCTGCAGGCAACATTTTACATTACCCCGGGGGCTCGGTATATTGACGACATTCTCCTCCTATAGAGGGGAGATCGGGAGTCCCTTAATCAGAATGATCGGGGTATGAGGCCAGCTTTACCTCCATTCATTTCCTTGAGATAACAGTTACTGAGCAACATTTGGAAAACTTATTTCAAGACTACCGATCGGAATGGTCCCATCGATCATTGCCACTATGCACAACGGCTCAAATCTGTGGGAGAAACTGTACAGAGACAACTGATTTCTTTTCACAAAATAGATTTTTAGAGAAGGGTTATCGATCTATCGATCTCAACACAGAGATCGCCAGGCTTTCCTTGCTGATCGAACGCCCCAAACCTGCCTTGGACAATACCTTCAGATGGTCCTTTTTCACCACTTATTCCCTTCAGTCCCGACAGATTAAAGGGAATCCTTCGGAGTGACAGATATTTGGGTCCAGAACAGGCTGGTGTTATATTTATAGGGGCGTGGTCAATACAAGGGAAAATTGCGCTCAATGTGATCGATCTCCAAAAATATTTCTTTCTTTCAGCAATGTAAGGGCCGATCAATCCATGCCGGGAATGTAATGTGATCGACAACTTGTGATAGATGTAAAACACATTGGGCCAGATTCAGTAACACTCGCCTATCTTTAGGCGGGCGTAGCGTATCTCAGAAACACTACGCCGCCGTAACTTAGAGGGCCAGGTTCCTTATTCAGAAAGAACTTGCGCCGTAAGTTACGGCGGCGCAGTGTAAATGTGTCGGCGTAAGCACGCGCAATTTAAATGTATTAGATGTGGGCGTGATTTATGTCAAATCATCGTGACCCCACGTAAATGACATTTGTTTTTTAACCGTGGAGGTATCCCAGTGCGCATGCGCAAAACCACATCGCAAATAGTCAATGCTTTCGACGTGAACGTAACTTACGCAAATCCCTATTTGCGAACGACTTACGTAAACGATGTAAACGATGGAAAATTTGACGTTGTCCCGACGTACATACTTAACATTACGTACGCCGGACTTACGCTTACGCAAACGACGTAAAAAAAAAAAAAAGAAATGGGCGCAAGTACGTTCGGGAATACTCGTATCTAGCTCATTTGCATATTTGATGCATTAATCGAAGTAAGCGCCACCTAGTGGCCAGCGTAAATATGCAACTAAGATACGGCCAACCTCTGGGCCAACTCCCCGCAAGACCCCATTGCCGATGCCTGCATCGACCACCTGGAAGGATTAGGGCTTCAGCAACTAGTAGGTGGGCCCACACATGCTTCAGGTCATATGCTCGATCTTATTTTCAGACAAGATCTGGAAATAAAAATCGTGGAAAATGAACCATTGCCATGGACAGATCACCATGCAATTAAATTCATTATTTCCGAATTCCCCCCTTAACAAAAACATCAAATCCAGTGACAACACACTGGACCAGATGTCAGAAGAAGCTCCACTCGGAACTCTTCAAAGCCACGTTAGGGGAAAAAATAAAAACAATTCAGCCGCATCAAACAGTGGAAGAAACACTGGAGGCCATAAACACAGCACTATTGCAGTCAGCTGACTTGATAGCGCCGAAACGAAAGACCCACATCCGGAAAAATAACTCCGGCTGGTTCAACAACCAGCTGGCGTTACTGAAGCAAGAGCGCAGAAGGGCAGAAGCAGCCTGGAAAAGAAGCTCTTCAGATGAGAACCTCTCGATCTACAAGGCAATAACCAGAAAATACTACAAGCAAATCTTCAAAGCCAAGAAAAACAATTTTTCTGAGGCTATCAACGGTGCCCTAAACCGCCCCCGCGAACTCTTCAAGCTGGTCACTCAGACCATGAATCCAGGATGTCTTGAAGCCCCCAACTTGGATACACAAGAATTTTGCGATGAGTTATCGGATTGCTTCATTAACAAAATCGAGGCAATCCGGCAAAGCATTCAGCAGAACAATTGCTCTCCCAGCCCCCCCGTAGCTATTTACACAGCACCGGCAGCAATTCACCATAGTTAGGTAAGTTCACGCTGGAACCCATCTCCATTCAGACCACTAAAAATATCATCGGCACTCTGCGCAACAGCACTGCGCCAAATGATATTATCCCCACCAAACTGCTGAAGGAATGCGCCGACATCCTGGCACCTCCTGTCACGCAGCTCATCAACCAATCCTTCAGGGAGGGCATAATGCCCTCCCAGCTGAAGGAGGGCTTCATTCAACCCATCTTAAAGAAAGCCACCCTGGATCCTAAGGATCCACTCAACTGGCGCCCCATAACAGGCCTAAATGTTCTCTCCAAGGTAATGGAGAAAGCAGTGGTACAGCAGCTGCAACAGCATCTAGATACCCACAACTTACTCGACCCATTTCAATCAGGATTCCGTCCCGGACACGGGACGGAAACAGCATTGCTTAAGATATGGGACGACGTTCTCGAGGCCGCAGACGAAGGAGAATCTTCTCTTCTGGTTCTGCTGGACCTAAGCGCAGCCTTTGATACAGTAGATCACAAGCTGTTATTGACTCGGCTGGCTAATATAGCCAAAGTCGCAGAAAGCGATCTATCTTGGTTCTCCTCTTTTTTGGAAAACCGATCGCAAATAGTGAAGCTAGGACCCTTCACTTCTGAACAACCCACATTATCGTGCGGGGTCCCTCAAGGATCTCCCCTGTCGCCGATGTTATTCAACATATATTTGCGTCCTCTTTTCGAAATCATCAGCAGCCAAAAACTGCTATATCACTCTTATGCAGACGACACGCAACTGTACTTCCGCATTTGCAATAAAAAGGATCACCACCTCAATCTAGAGACATGCCTCTCTTTGATAGAGGACTGGATGACAAAGAGTTATCTTACACTCAACGGAGCGAAAACAGAACTTCTTCTGTTTCACGCCAAGCGTAGGAATCAATCAACAACAACCTGGATCCCCCCGCCCATTCTGGGCAAAATCATCACCCCTAGCGCCAAAGTCAAAAGTCTTGGGGTCATCTTTGACTCCGACATGACAATGAACGCACAAATAGGGTCAGTAGTCAGCGGATCTCACTATCTGCTGCGCCTACTACGCAGACTTACTCCTTTTATTCCCAAGAAAGACATAGCGGTCGTGGTGGGAGCAATTGTAAACTCCAGACTGGACTATGCAAATGCCCTTTACCTCGGACTCCCCAAGTACCAAATCGCTCGTCTTCAAGTCGTTCAAAATACGGCCGCCAGACTTGTGACTGGGAAAAAACCCTGGGAATCAATCTCACCTTCACTGAGATCCCTTCACTGGCTACCAGTTAAAGACAGAATCACCTTTAAAGCTCTCTGTCTAACGCATAGATGTATCCATGGGAATGCTCCCCATTATCTATGCGAAAAATTTAAAGTTCACAATCCCAATCGTATTCTATGATCCACCAATCAAAATCGGCTTCAGATACCGAAAGCCAGATACAAGTCCAAAGGAGACAGGAGATTCGCTGTCCAAGGTCCCAGACTATGGAACGCCTTACCAGCCAGCATTCGGCTGGAGGAGAACTACTTGGTCTTCAGGAGAAAGATTAAGACTCATCTCTTTTGATCTCAAAGGAGACAGGAACAACAAGCACCCAGAGGCGATTTATTTCGCATGTGCTGCGCTATATAAGTTCTTCATTCATTCATTCATTCACGGCGGTGTAAGAGACTTACGCCGCTCGTATCTTAGTAAAATTCCGGCGTATCTTGTTTTCTGAATACCGAAAAAAGATACGCCGGCGCATCTTAGAAGTTATACGGCGTATCTCGAGATACGCCGACGTAACTTCTTTCTGAATCTAGCCCATTGACTTCATCGGTCACACAACATCTCTACTCGAGATTCATGGTTTCCTTATGGACTTGTCCCTCTCATGGGACCTACTGTCAGGACATTTTTAGCGCGGGTCAACGAACATCAGAAAGGGAAAGTTTAGCCAAAGTGTCTCGTCATTATTTATAACGTCATCATAAAGATCTCATTGGAAGAGTATGAAATCATTGATAAGTTTGTTCAATCACAACCAATCACTATCTACTATTGGTACATTGATCACTGTACACTCTTCTTTGCGCTACATTTCAAATTTTACAGATAAACCAAGGAGTTTGGTGGAAATGGGATCGCCTCCAGGGGGTTCAGGACCGCCAAACCTTGAAAGACATCGAACATTTGGAGTTTAAACAATTCTCACTTTAAGGGTCCCGCGGTCTGCCATTCTCTGGATATCTTCTCCTCCCCATAATGCACCACTGGGAACGTACAATGTATGTCCAGAGGTGGTCGCTGTCTCCCTCAGTCTGCGCTCAATGTCGGGATCTGATAATACGGTGGGGGATCCGATCTAAACAGATACAGGAAGTCCATAATACCATGGTGGACAGCATTGTCTTCTGTATACTCTATATATTCTGTGGGCACTCATAGACTCCCACATGTCCTCAAATATGAGGAAGTGAGAGGATGGAGAAGAAGGGAGGGTGGTAAAGGGAGGGGATGGCGAGGAAGGGAGAGGATGGTGAAGAAGGGAGAGGATGGTGAAGAAGGGAGGGGATAGTGAAGAAGGGAGAGGATGGTGAAGAAGGGAGGGGATGCTGAAGAAGGGAGGGGATAAGTGAAGAAGGGAGAGGATGGTGAAGAAGGGAGGGGATGGTGAAGAAGGGAGAGGATGGTGAAGAAGGGAGGGGATGGTGAAGAAGGGAGAGGATGGTGAAGAAGGGAGGGGATGGTGAAGAAGGGAGGGGGAAGAATAGTGGAAGAAGGGAGCGAGGATGGTGAAGAAGGAAGAATGTGGTGGTGAAGAAGGGAGAGGATGGAGAGGATGGTGAAGAAGGGAGGGGATAGTGAAGAAGGGAGAGGATGGTGAAGAAGGGAGAGGATGGCGAGGAAGGGAGGGGATGGTGAGGAAGGGAGAGGATGGTGAAGAAGGGAGAGGATGGTGAAGAAGGGGGGGGATGTTGAAGAAGGGAGGGGATGGTGAAGAAGGGAGAGGATGGGTGACGATGGCCAGGAGGTGATGGTGAAGAGGGGGGGATGGTGGGGAGGTGATGGGTTGGTTTATTTGGAGCGGCTAGTCGTATGAAGAGGGAGGAGGAATGGAGATGTACGTGAGGCTGTATTTTGAGGGATGGCGTAGGATGGCCGAAGAAAGGGGAGTGGCGAGGATGGTAGAAGAGAGATGTAGGGTAGGATGTGAAGAAGGGAGGATGGGGGAAGGG